>CAJNOP010001631.1:0-26782 GCA_905250075.1 Rotaria sp. Silwood1 | reverse complement strand
TTGACAAGTTGTCCTCACTGATCTTTCTACTGTACACTCGGATTGGATTGTTGATTATCACCAATTTTATGCGAGTGTGTGAGATAAAATAAAGATCTGTACTTATGAAAACAGCTGGAAAGCTCACTTACTTTATTGTCTTTTAACCCGTTAGCTAGATACTGGGCCCCATTATCTCCGATTTGATTATTTTGAAGATCCAGGTACGTGAGTGCCTATATTAAAGAATTAAAAAGATTATGAGAATTGCATTCTAATTCTACATAAGTCCTTCGATATGTGATAACGTACAATCTATCGCTATGTACTAGGTCATTTTTTTTGGTGTCGGAAAGTGAGCAGCACCTCTAGGCATATCACTGAGAGGACTTGAATCCATACAACCATCAGGTTATATGCTCATTTGCACTAATTAGTAGCAAGTTCTCTGATCATAGATGGTTTGAAAGAATATTTTCGTTGTAAAATAGACAGTAACATTGGAAATCTTAGTTTAGTATATTTCTTAGTGAAATTTGATCAGATTCGTTATCTCTATGTCCAAGAATATTCTTCAGATTTATGCGATCAGGTAGGAAAAGATACCAGTTTGCTTAAAAAAGGAGTGTGATCCATTCTTGATAGAATTCTATGACCAAACCTTAGTGTCGTTCCTAACTATTTTCACCGGCTTTCATTTAAATTCTAGCTCAATTGTTAATACCCGAAAAGGATTCCACTTATCGACTTTCTCAGTGCTGAAAATAAATCGTACATGTCAAGGTCCAATCGAAAAAGAATGACACAAATATGAATACAGACATTTGTACTATTTGAAGAAGTCGGATATTATATAGACTTTACTCGTGGTTGTCTTGTGCTTAGGATATAGCACAGTAACTAGAATAGGAAATGAAACTCTTCAGTTCTCAAGAATGGATGGAAAGTTGACTAAAAAAATATTTCTAGAGATTATTTAGAGCAGAAAAATGCTAGAAGAAAAGCTCATACTATAAAGCCCACCCCTTCCCCCTCCCGAAGTAAAACAACCTGGTTTTGTAAAATGTCTCCGCTCAGTTGTACTTTTTAGTGGTCTTCTAGTGCGAGTAACATTTTTTTTTGGCTAGCCGTCTTCTAGAAAATGAGAGGTTTTTTAAAAGGTTTTAGAGAATTTAAAAGAAGGGTTTTCACTGATTGAATAGGAGCAAATGTAGAAACCCTGTGTTTCTTGGATCTAGAGGGTGGGTGTATTATTGTAGGGGGATGGGCGCCTGAGGGATTTTATTCAAAAATATTCATAATGCTGCTCTTAATGAGGTCAACAGTTGTTAACCTCTATACTATATATTCCAGTGCTTTCCTTCGTTTGACTTCCATTATTACCAAAATATAACCAAAATATACTTCGATTAGATGTGTCAACATTTTGCAGTTGTATAAAGCGGAATAGTGAACTCTACAGACATTTTTGATACGGATTGCATGTTACGATGCTTAATAGAGAGTGAAATTATACTTTAATGAATTGTATTAGTTCAGAAATCACTGCACCATACAGTTGTTTGATTGACAAAAAAATAATTATTGAGATTTTTACAAGATCCAGTAAAATAACGTATAGAATGCTAATATTGATTTCCACAGCAGAAGCAAAATGTACAGAACATCTGCTGCTCCCGAAATACACGCTACTGTACACTTTGCAGAAAAAAATTAAAGCTTGTCGTCTAATATATTGAAAACTATTTGTAGAAGGCGATTATCCGATAAACACTGCATCTATGTTTATTGAAATGATATGAACACTCTTTTAATTTTTATTTCTTTACAGTCTATGGAACTTCGTATTTCAACACTCTATCTATGAAAACAAGATAGATATGTACACTTTACCCATATAAACAGTGTACATGCACATCTTGTTTTAGATTTTCATTCGGAACACTGATCACGATCACTATCACGCAGTTCACTACCTTCACATTCACATCCGACACTCAACTACCTACATCCATCCACATTCTATATTAATCAAATTTCATTTTATTTCATACAAACAAAAAGAAAATAAATAAATCAATTAATAAAAATTAATTCGATTGTCTTGCTGTTTCAAACTAGTTTGCATATTAGCGGAGATGGTCTTCGGGAGGTATAATGTCTGCAGTGTCTTTAAAAGAAAAGAAAAAGTGAATATGAGAAAAAGATATGCGGAAAATCAATAAATTTCAGTTCGTTAGTTTTCAGTGCTTTCGTGAGATCCTGTGCGCCACTGTCTCCGATTTTGTTGTCATACAGGTACAGTGTAGTGATCATCTGAGTGAAAAAGTGTCGATGAATATGAGTGTAAATTGATTAAAACCATTTCATCGTTCTCTTTATCTCATTTTGGTATGCGGTCTGATGAAAAGGAGTATGCAATTTTCGAATTTCGCGAAATTCAAAATGATTGAATAAAAATTTCATAGAAAATCAATCTGATTTTTCTAATTTTGAAAATGTTTTGAACAGTATTCGACAAAAGCAGTGCTCTCGATGTATTAACATAAATCGATCATAGATAGCACTACCTTTGTAAATATCTCGAGAATGCTGTTTTTAACCGAATATGGTTCAAACATGTTTCAAAGGAGAAAAATCTGATTGGTTTTCTATGAAATGTTTATGCAATCATTTGGTGTCTCACGAAACTCGAAAATTGCACGCCCCATTTCATCAGACCATAGAAGAATCGATCACACAACTGAGTAGTTAACCAATACATAAACAGGAAAAAAAAGACGACAACAACGAAAACTCAAGTGGCACAGCTAAGTAAGATACTTTGCAGATTATATCTCCTCCTTAAATTTCCCCAATATCATATCTTTGATTGTATATCGAAATTATTCTACTTTATTGAACGAAGCGAATTAAATAAAGGAAATTTGTTTACGCTTTAGCTTTTGTAGATATCTAGTTTACCCTTAACACTAAAGCAGAAGTAGTCTCAGATATAAGATAACATTGGTAGAATACGTCTTGTCGATATCTCAATGGTTGAAGTTCAGTGACAATTCTTTAGCAAGCTTTTCTGATAAGTGATGCAGAAAGCCGATTTACATGAAAAAAAAGAGAATGTCAAGCCTTGTAAGATAAAGTCGAATATTGCTAAATACGAAAACATTCTTTATTGAGTTGTGTTCTTTTTCTCACTTATGGCTTATACAGATAGATCCGTCTGATGGTATTAAAATTTGTTGAATTTTGTTCAAGAATGAAATCAACGTTGGATTAAATCCTGTTTATATTCAAAATTGAATGCAGTTTTAAAAATAAACTATAATTTATTGTCCACAAGAG
The DNA here is from genome assembly GCA_905250075.1 of Rotaria sp. Silwood1. Classification (NCBI taxonomy): domain Eukaryota; kingdom Metazoa; phylum Rotifera; class Eurotatoria; order Philodinida; family Philodinidae; genus Rotaria; species Rotaria sp. Silwood1. Next base: position 23,461 of record CAJNOP010001631.1, on the reverse strand, counting down.
ATTTCTAATGTTGAAATGTATTTCAAAACATTCTCTTGTTGCAAATAATTCCATTTCAGTCTCAAAGCTTATAAACTCGATTGCTCGTGACTATCTGGTTTGCTTTTAAAATGAAAACTTTCGTTGCAATCCATTCAATTATCAGGAATCAATATGTTAATTTCTTAAAAGTAGAATAATCATCAAATATATGAAGATAAACTATTGCCGCATGATTGTTCACCAAGGACATAGAAGAAACTTCGACAAATTCTCATCATCGTCGAAGCACGAAGATGGTCAAATATTTTATCGACTAAAATACGTAGCTTTCTAAGTCCAAGCTCTGATTCTTTTAATTACTAGATTTCTATGACACGAAGCAGGACGATGAATTTTACTGATGAAAACACATCTGTTTACTAGATAGTGATATCAGAATTCAGTAGCAATCTCCGTTTTCTAGATTTTGACTTAAAAAGAATTTTAGTTTGGAGCTGAAATTTATACTATGATAGTACACATCTTCTGTCGTACAACACAGAACACTACACAATCTTTCACTATCTCAGTAGAATACACTCCTCAGATTCGATCAGAACCTAAAGTCAAAATTTGTCAAATTCATTCAGAATTATTCGATAATCTTATTGGAAATGTGGATTATGATTTAAAAACATACTCAACTGAACGTGAAAATTGTTGATCATGAACTCGAATTTTCATCCTATGGAGGCGACAAAATAAAATCTTGACAAGTTATCATCACGAATCTTTCTACTGTATGCTTGGATCCCTAGAGAAAGTACTGAGTTCAGGATACCCATGTACTGATAAAGCTCTAGCAGGGTACCCAGTAGGGGTACTTTGAAAATTCTCAGTAATTCTTACTGATGTATGTACTGTTTGGGGTACCCGTAAAAGTACATTCACTGAATAAGTACCTGCATGGATACACAAGTCTGTAACTTTACTGAGGAAAGCTCGACAAGGTATCCTAAATTTTTCGCGTTCTGTGTGGCGACTATTCATTCACCGTTTTCTTTTTTACGTACGGCTCTATATAAACAACTCGATAAATCATAAGAAAATAATCAATTTTCATACTAGTTTTTTCTAAATTATTTCTTGACTATTTCCTAGTCGAGGAAATGCTGAGCTTGGTCGTAAATTAAGGTCGGACTACCCTGAAGTGGTCTACGACCAACTCAAGTTGAGTCGGATCTCGACATTGTTCCTGCTAAGTTTTTGGAATTGAAAAAATTAAATTGAATAAAGTAAAAAAAAAATCTAGTAAATTATCTCAAGAAAAAGAAAAAATTTTAAAAAGTCAAAGATCAGGTTCGATCCTGAACGTACTGAAAATTTGGTAACAGGGTACTTAGAAATACTATACAATGGTACCCAATTCAGTACTTGATCAGTACCTTTAGGTACCCAATTACTGTGCATTCTCCAGCAGGGTACTTCCAATAGTACCACTTAGGTACCTGCAAGTACTTTGGTACCCAAAAGTTCCTGTGACATACTGGTATCAGGGTACTTTTTTGGGTACCCTTAACTCAGTATATTCTCTAGGGATTATACTTAGGAAGTCAGCTGTAAAGGTTGCTTACTTTATTGTCTTTTAGTGCATTGGCTAGATGTTGTGCCCCATTATCTCCGATTTGATTATTATAAATATTCAGACGCGTAAGTGTTTGCATTATAAAGTGAACGAAGATTGCAGTGAACAGGAACTTTAGGCATATTAGGAATGGAAGGGCCTGAGTTCATGCAACAGTCATGTAATATATTTTTTAACATTAATCAACTATGAGTTCTCTGATTTTAGCTGGTTTCGAAAAAAATATTCAGCTGATAAATAAACAGTGAAATTGGAATAGCTAGGTTATAACGATTTTGGGTGAGTAGTTCGGACAGATTAGGTTTCTCCATCTCTTACAATTTTCGGCAGATTGATGTGTTTGGGTGGAAAAAAACGAGGTTTGCTCGAAAGATTAGTGTGATCGATGCTTGGTTGACTTCTACTTCAAAACATAATTCTTATTCCTAACTATTGTCACTTTTTGTTTGGTTCAAATACTATCAAATTTTAAATGAAAGATATTCGACTTAGTTAACATTTTCGATGATTGAAGTAAATTGAACCATTCTTAATATGCAATTGAAATTTTTTACATAAACTTGGCTAGAGGCACATCGGCTACCTAGCTAATCTAGATATTACGGATAGGGCACTTCATGTTTTCTCATTAATATGGTATGAAGCGGCCACTGACATTGAAACGCTAACATTTCAGTTTTTGAGAAGGGTAGAAACTTCAGTAAAACAATATTTCTGAAGACAACTTAGAACAGGAAGATGAGCAAAAGCCCCATATTTCTCAACTCCCAATTTCTACTATATTTTTGATACACAAAAGAGATTGAAAATACAATAGAATTTTATACTAGAATTATACTGACAGAAAAACAAATATGCCTTTAAAGAATGGCATTAGCAATTGTGTAGGTCGGAATAAATTATGCAAATACAGCTCGAAGTGTTTCTCAGAATTCATAATGCCTAAGTGATTAGATTTAAATGGATTCAAATATTGCTCTTAATGAGGTCAATAGTTGCCGACCTGTAGATGATGTATATCTGTGCTTTTCTTCATCTGATTTCTGCTAGTCACATCTTGTGACCAAAATATATTTCAATTAGATTTGTTAACATTTTGAGATTATATATAACGGAATAGAGAAACCTACAAATGCTCGATACGAATTACTGAATATAAAGTGACATGATAGTCTAATAAATTACAAAAGTTCAAAATTCATGATAACCACCATTTATTAGATCGATAAAGTTTATTATTTAGGATAAAATTGGGTCCTGTTTAATGATCTTCAAGAGACTTCAATAGGAAATCAAGACTCTCAGATTGCAAATATGTAAAGAAAATCGAAGTGGGATCTTAAAAAAAGAAGAACAAAAATGTAAAAAATATTTTGTCCGAGTAACCTGCTATTGAATTTCATTAGAGAAATATATTTAACTAGATTTTGAAGAGCAAACAACAGGAATAGGTGAGAGTCACTAATCAATAAGTAACGTCAATCGCTTTCATTATCTTATTAGGCGTAATTTGCTGGTTCACAGGCGATCTCGGACGACATGTCCTTTGATTCCATATGGAAAATCTTATACTTTAAAGATCACAACCAATCAAGTAAAGATGTTTTGTGCGTTTAATCTTTTACAGAAATCTCACACATTCTGAATAGTAGAGGAGAAGGATTTTCAGACGAGAGATAGTGTTCGTATGATAGACGTTGTTGATATCCCCACAAATAAATTTAAGTGACAGTTCCATAACGAGAACTTCGAATGGAATAGTGAGGCACCGTCATGGCTTTGATTAAAATGATAGGATGTTAATTATTATTTGATAAATAGAATATTTCTAGAACTAAAACAGGAGTTGCCCATACAGCTGTGTTTTTTCATAAAATATTTTACGTAAAATACTAAAAGTGACTGATGGTAAAATAGATAGATCACACCGCATGGATTTAATTAGTATTTTTGCTTCGATTATGAAGTTGTTTTCTCTTTTTAATACAAAAAATTCCGTTTGAAATTCATTGAATTAGAAGGAATCGATGTATTATTGACTATTTAAAACACAGAAGTAAGAAAAGGAGAAGTAATCAGTATATATATATGAAAATAAAGAAATCCTAAGATGTAAACTGAGTTTTCATCAAGAAAATGAAATAAATTTAAAGAAAATATTACCATCTCCAAAGATATCAGCGAAATATTTTCTGTCGCAAGGTGAAAAAATATTGTTTTTTCAATATTTTCACCCATTTCTCAATTTCTCTAATTCAATAGTTTGTCACGCGTCGATATTTGACAAATTAACCGATGAGATAAACAATTTTATTACGAGGTTTCTTAGTTTCTTCGTTAATGGTGAGATTATCTTATATTAGCATTGTCAATTAGATTGTTTTTAAATAATATCAATATTTTAATTAATACTGATACTTAAACCAAACTGTTGAAGAATATTCCGATTAGATTTTCGAAATTTTACTGGGGAGGAAGGAATTCAATTCGTTCGTGTCAATAAGAGCAGAACCTCTCAGTTGTGAAAATTATTCATTTTGAGATATATTGAGAAAAGTAGTTCAAGGAAATCCTCGATTAATAAATTTTTGATTCAAAAGTTGAATTTTCATATTCGGATAAAATTCATAGCAAAGGTAGAATTCCTTTGTATCGAAAAGGGCAGTAATTGTCATTGGTCAAAATAGTTCATTTCTCGAGATATTTAACGGAAGCACCTCTGGAAGACTGACTCTGTAATCATTTTCGAATCAAAACTTGAATCCGGTATTTTCAATAATGGCTTATAAGACAAGTAGAAATGCTTTATGTTCATTGTGATCGAAATCTCCATCTGTAAAAATTGCTCATTTTAGTAAATCTTGATATTACAAAGCCAGAAAAATCTTCAATGGTGAACTACGAAAGTAATAATTTAATTTTTTTTATTGTCAGCTAAAATTGATGATGGTGGAAGTCTTCTGTCACACAAAACAGCGCCACACAATCCTTCACTATCTCAGTAGAATATGCGTCTCAGATTCGATCGAGACTAAAGGTCAAAATTTGTCGAATTCGCCCAGAATTATTCGATAATCTTTTTGGAAATGTGGATTATGGTTTCAAAACACATTCAACTAATGTTAATAATCAACAGTTTGATGCGAGTGTATGTGAGAGAGAGTGAAGTTCTATACTTAGGAAATCAGCTAGAGAGGTTGCTTACTTTATTGTCTCTTAACCCATTGGCTAGATGCTGTGCTCCATTATCTCCGATTTGATTATTATTAAGATACAGTTCCTTGAGTGCCTACATTAAAAAGTTGAATAAGATTGTGAGAATTACATTCGAACAGTATCTGACATTTTTTGATAGATGATAACGTATAATCTATCTCTTTATATTAGGTCACTTCTTGGATGTGGGGAAGTGAGCACTAACGTTAGCCATAGTACCGAACGGACTTGAAGCCATGCAATCATCCGATTATATGCTCATTTACTCGAATTCGTAGCAAGTTCTCTAATCTTAGATGGTCTCGAAGGAAATAATTTCCTTGTAAAGTAGACAGTAAAATTGGAAACCTTAGTCGTATTTCTTAGTGACACTTGATTGGATAAGCCATCTTTATGTGCTAGAATTTTCTTCATATCTATGCGATCAGATAGACAAAGGTATCAATTCACTTGAAAAATAAGTGTAATCGATTCTTAATAGAATTCTATTTCAAAACGTTACTGTCGTTCTTAACTATTCTTATTGTTTTTCGATTAAAACCTGAACTAATTATTAATAATTGAAAAGGATTCGATTTATTGACTTTCTCAATAATGGAAATCAAGTGCACATGCCAAGGCCCAATTCAAAAATAATAACGCAAACTTGATTACAGAAGTATGCACTATGTTCTGGAGCTATTGTCACTTGCAATCAAGATAGTTCATCATTCTTTTATTTTCGAGTGGAAAATGATACTTTTTAATTTGTAACTGAAATGTCATATTACAAATATTTGAACTCCGTTTGATTGAATCAAGTGAAACATTCTACTACTGCGAGATACTCACGACAGAAATCCAGAAAAAATGTTATTTTTTAATTCAAGGGCTGGAAATGTTTTTTAATTTGAAGTTAAAATTCATAACAATACAAGGTTTTTTGTGACATGAGACTGGACTATATATAATTATTTAATATCTTGATATAGTAACATTTAATTAGAATCTATGGACAAACAGTGACAAGTTTGTCTAAATTTATGAATGTAATGCTCTTCGCCGAAAACAAGATTGTCGAAAACTCACATTGCCGACTCGACGTGGAAATTTACGGTGAATTTCCACGTCGAGTCGGCGATGTGAGTTTTCGGCGAAGAGCATACTTACTAAATTTATCATTCGATCTTAATCAGATTTAAAAAATCTCATCCAAAAATGCTTTCAATTAAATTTGACAATAATTTTTAAGCAAGTCCTGGTTTGTTTCCTTTATAATTGATTTGAACAAGTAGCACTCTTGCGAATTATGCACTATCGACACAATAAGATCTTGGCAACTTGACCTCAAAAATCTTTCTAATGCATCCGTGGATTCGACTGTTCATTATCAACAGCTGTATGAGAGTGTGTGAAAGAGCGAAGATCTCTATTTAGGAAATCAGTTAGAAATGTGGCTTACTTTATTGTCTTTTAGCCCATCTCCGATATGTCTTGCTCCATTATCTCCGATTTGATTGTTTTCAAGGCGCAAGTACGTGAGTGCCTATAATAGAAAGTTAAAGAAGGCTATTCGAATGGCACTCGGACGATATCTGACGTCTTTCAATACATGATAATGTACAATCTATCACTATGTACTAGGTCACTCCTTTGAGACTGGAAAGCGAATAGCGATTTTAGGGATATTTCAGAGAGGATTTGAGTTCCTACAAGTATTCATTTATATGCTTATTCGCTTTAATCAATGATACGTTTTCTGACTGGAGATGGTCTCGAAAGAAATATTTTCCTGATAAAATAAACAGTAAAATTGAAAACCTTATTAGTGTTACTTAGTGGGACGTGTTTGGATGTGCTAGCTCTACGTTCAAGAATTAGTCTTAGATTTATGCGGTCAGATAGGAAAATGGACCAATTCGCTTGAAAAAATGAGTGTGACCGATTCTCGATAGCATTCTATTTCAAAACTCCTAGTATCGTTCATAACCATTCTTACAGGCTTTGGGTTAAAATCTGACTCAACTCTAACTAAAAGGAAGAAATCCGACTTATTAACTTTCTCAGTCCTTGAAATAAATCAGACAATTACCAAGATCTAATTGTAAGATAATGAAAAAGATATGGTTAAAGTAACCTATACTATCCGAACAAGTAATTTACTCCATATAAATAATTTACTAACGCTTGTCTGGTTCATTATATATTATGCGGTCATTAGCATCAGAAACTCAACATCTTAACTGCCAAGAATGGATTGGAACTTGAATAAAAAAATATTTCTCATAATAATATTAAAAAGAAAGATGCTAGAAAAGCTTATACTATTCCGCCCGAAATATCTACTACGCTTTTGATAGGCAAAACGGTCATGGCAAGAAATCTGGGATAGAAAAATGCGCAAAACAGAAAGCAAAACCTCTAAAAAAGAAAATGTCTCAAGAATTCTGTTAGTGTAGTATCAAGAATATCATGTTTGTTCATGATCCATCAGTCTATTTCTCTGACATCCATCGAAGAATTCAGATATTTGGGCTTGCAGAATTTCACAAGACGAATATTGACGTTAGCTTCTCCACTCGGAAGTTCATGACCTTCGTTCTACTTCCACTCAATGAGGTCGAACTTGGTTTTCGACGACATTGTTGCGGAAGTGGAGTCATATTCTCTTGACAATTTCTTCTCTCGTTCAAGTTTGAAATATCACTTCAACATCTGAACGTTCACATCAATAACCTACAAGGCAAATATGCCATCTTTCGACAACAATTTCTCTTGCTAAATACGAACGAACAAAACAATAAGGCTCATAAGACAATGATGATGCAGAAATACAACGACTATTTCTGCACTTGCTTCTTCAATGATGACATTGACCGTGCCGAACTTCTCGAAGCATTCTCACTACTTATGGCTCTAAAGAAGTGAGTTTCTCATCAGATTCTCTTGCTGCTCATACTATATCGTTTCTGATGAATAAAATTGAAAAAAATATTCAATATTTAATGGAAATACCTTTAAGCAAATGTCTTTCAAATATTTTCAACATTCAAACGATGATTCTTTGTCAGTGAGAGGTGTTCAACGTTTAAATGTATTGCAGAAGATTTTCTGCTCAAACTAAATTCAATTTCAGTTCAGAAATCTATTAGCACACAAGTTCAATAGCTCCTGATATGTTTTCCCATGCACTATAAACAAGTTCCCATGAAATGTAAGAAAAATTTTCAAAAAGGACAGAACGAAACTACTGAATAAACGAGGAACAAAGTATAGGATCAAACATCGAAGAGAATAGGCTTCGAAAGAAAAAAAAAATTCGATATATTGTTTTGAATAGAAGAGCAAGTAAGATAAAAGGAAGAACTGCTATTATCATAAATAGGTCATCTCACGAGAATTTGTCTACTTTTTTTTTCTCAGATTAGGAATTCATTTCAACTGATTAAAGAGAAAAACTTCGTTGAAACGCGTCAAATCAATACATTCATTTTTTCAAATTAAACCGAACTCTCACTCACATGGACACTTCAACGTATTTGGACATCGAAGTGGAAGAATTTCTTAGTTATAAAAAAAAGTTCTTTTTGCAACATATTGAACCAAGAAAACGACTAAAATCCTACTTTTTGAACTCTCAAATAAAAGTGTAATTTTGCAGTTTTGCACTGAAATTGAAAATAGAAGCGTCAGAAGCTACAATAGATTGTCATTTTTAAATTTTTGGAATTAAAAATTTAACCCTGAATTTCGAGCTCAAATTTATAATAGAATGGAATTCCTTGTTGTCAAAATGAACTGAAATTGGCATCGCACTTCGTCTTTTTATAAAATATTGATACCAGCGAGGAAGAAAATCAATTGCTTCGTAATTTTGAACGGAAATTTGTAAAAGAACTAAATGCCGTCAGATAGAAAGAGATGGTCCTAGTGCTTGCTTAAAATCATTTTTTCACGATATTTCCTGATTTATCTGTTCTCGAATTAAAAGCATTGTCTTGAATTCTCACCTCATTTTCATAATAAAGTGCAATTCATTCACACTAAAGTAAGTGGAAGTACTAATCGCTCAATTTATTTTCTTTTACTACTGAGATATTGATGTAGAAAACAATGAAAACTCCTTATTTCATAGTTTTCAAGTAAGAATCTAAGAGAATTGCGATTTTAACCGTTGGAAAGAGGAGATGAAGACACGTCGAATTGTATAGTATAGGCTTTCCCAGGAGGCGTTTTAAAATTTTCTTAATCAATTTTCTAAAACAAATGCCGAAAATTTGAGTTCCTATTTTATGACAACAACGCAGAACAGTGACTTTTTTCACAGACGTTAGTAGAAAAAATGCCTATAGTTTTGTAGTTCTTCTAGTAGCGGTTCGAATACACACGAAATTATTGAGAAATTACTTTAAGCACCTTACGGAATATGTTCGTTTTCAAAAATGTCGCTTTAAGACTTTGAAAAAACTATGTCAAATTATCTTATAATATATAGTTCGATGTGTCTTCATCTCCTCTTTGCAATGGTGAAAATCGCAGCTCTCTATCTTTCTCCTATCAAAAGTTATTCAAAACACAAATAACCACGCGCCTTTTTTTGAAATTGACAATATTTTTCAATTAGGAACTGGAATTATTACCAGAACTGAAAGACAATCAGATGAAAAGAGAAGAAAAATTCTTGCTTTTGTGAAATATTGACAAGAGAAACTGCGAAAAATCCTTGACTATTAATTTACGAATTGAAGTATAAATTTTTACTTTTCGTCTAAAATTCGGAGCAGAAATGGAATTGCTTCATATGAATTTTGGTGGAAATTTCCATCTGTGATAATTAATCATTGCTCGAGATTTTAAAGTCACAAATCAGGAAAAATCTTCGTTCGTTAGCTATCAAATTAAAAATTTATTTTTTAATTTTAAGCTTAAATTCATATATATACAAGGCTTCTGTCACATGAAATCCTGATACAGTGCATTATTCATATTCTATAGGAATTTAAGATCGAAATTTGTCAAGCTTGTCCGAAGTTATCTGATAATCTTGTTGAAAATGTGATATATGATCATTTCAAAATACATCCAACTGAATATGACAATATTGAGTCACGAACTCGAAATTTACATCCTATAGATTATCTTTGAAGAGGTAGCACACTCGTACAAATTCGTCGACATTAACAAAATAAAATCTTGACAAGTTGTCCTCATGGATGTTTCTACGGAGTCGTCGGATTCGACTGTTAAGTATCAACAATTTTATGCGAGTGTGTGTGACTCACTGAAAGTTTCTACTTAAGAAAGTAGCTTACACTTATTATCTTTTAACGCATTACCCAAATATTGTGCCCCATTGCTCGAGATTTGATTCTGATGCAAATACAGATGGGTTAGTACGTGTATTAAAAAGTTAAAAACATTATGAGAATTGTATTCCAACATTGTCCAAAATCTTTAGCTATGCGACAAAGTAGAGTCGATTGCTTGTACGAGATAGTTTAATTTGCGCGGGAAGAATAGCAGCAGCAACTTTAGGGATCATATAGGAGAGGGACTTGAATCTATACCGCGATGCTATATACTCTTTTTCATTAATTAGAGAAGAGTTCTCTGATTCTCAGATGGTCTCGCAAAAACATATTTTTCTAATATAATAAACTGTGAAATTGAAGCTATTACTAATATTTCACTCATCATGTCGTGCGGATGAACTAACCTTATATTCTAGAATTTTCTACAGATTGATGTGATCGGGTATAAACAGATGCAATTCTTTCGTAAAATCGCCGTAGCCTATTATTGAGAGAGTTCTATTAAAAACTCTAGTCTCTTTTCTAATTAACTATTCTAAATGGTTTTCGCTTAAAATTTGTCAAAAATATTAAGTAAATGAAAGAAACGTGACTTGTTAACGGTCTGGACGCTTGAAATCAATCGAATGATTTCCAAGATCAAACTGAAAATTAATGACACAAACTTGACTACAGACACGTGTTCTATCTAAAAAAGACAGATTCTTCAGCAAGTTACTTGAGATTTTATTATTAATATGTAATAGCACAACAATTAGAATGAAACGACAGCTCTGCTGTTGTTGAGATTAGATAGGTACATTTCATCAAAATCTATTTGTACAGTATATAGAACAGAAAGATGCGAAAAAAAACAAATACTGTTGAGCCCAAAACTCAACTACATTCTTTGATAGGAACAATACATGAAAAATACGAGAGACTTGTATGTTACGATTATATTGAGAGAAAGGCGAATACAGTTCCTAAAAGAGTATCATTCTGAAGAAACCCAGCGTTATCGATTAGGGCGGGGAATTTCTCCCGCCAAATTTCGGACCCTTTCTGCCATTTTTTTCTGCTATATTTCTGAGTTTTATTGCTAAAGAGAAATTTTTCTTGTCTTGCTATAATTACCACATAAAAGTAATTTGAATTTAACGATTTAAGACACATTTCAAAAGTTGGTTTTCATGACGTTCCACGTGTTTTGCTTCATCAGAATAAGTTTTAATGCGTTTTAAATCGAGGAATTGAAAATATTTTACATGGAAAGAGGTAATAAAATTTAAGAAGATAGATTTTACAATATTCTTTTTCTCTGATACTAGGGTACTAATTGGTTAGCCATGGCTAAACAAATGATTCAGTCATCATTTTTTGCGTTCCACTATAAAAGGCAGATAATATTAAGCAGATTCTCTGCAAAATTCTCGCAGAAAGTCTAATTTAGGATACTTTTCTTTGAGAGAAAGCTTTAGATGTACGCTTTTTTCCAAAAATTTTTGACGAAGTCCAGTCTCTTTTGCTGTTGTTTTAGACTTCTGTAAGAACCTATTTTTAGTCTTACTTGCCTAAGGATTTGGGTATGAATGTCGGGATTCTCCTTACATTAACTTACACCCAGTCTGCCTGGAGACTACATGTTATTTGTATTTGATAGAAATCGTTGGTCAGAAAATGTTTATTCGAACTTCAAAATATCATTCCCAAAATACTCTCAACTGATTTTGAAAATAGTTATTGATGAACTACAACTTTGCTTTCTTTAGATCCTATTTGAAAAACTGCGATACTCTTGCCAATTATTTAACTGTAACAAAATGAGGACTTCACAACATGGCTGCAAGAATCTTCCTACGACAGTCTCGGATTCGACTATTCATTATTAACATTTTTATGTATGTTTCTCGTGATAAAGTAAACATCTGCATTAAACCAATTAACTGGAAGCGTAACTTATATTATTCGTTTTAAGTACTTCAGCTAGATGTTGCGCCCCGTTGTCCGTGATTTTATTAGTAGAAAGCTCCATGAGCTTGAGTGCCTATGATGAAAAGTTAAGGAGATTATAGACGCTCGACAGCGAGAATCTCTAACGTCTTTCAATATGTAATAACACTCAATATATCATTATGAAATTCGACTGCTTCTCTAGTGTTCTAAAGTTATGTGTAGCTTAATGCACATTTTTAGAAGAGGCTTTAGTCCAAAACAACAAAAAGGTCAGGTAATATGCTCTCTGACACTTATTAGCTGTGAATTCTCTGATTGCAGATGAACTTGAGAGACATATAATTTGAATGTTGAAATAAACCATGACATTGGGGTATTCGTCATATTTCACTGTGCAATTCGATGTGATATCCTAATCATGCTTCTTAGAATTTTGTGAAAATTGTTACAATTAAATAGAAAAAGAAGCAATGTACTTAAAAAATGAACGTAATTAGTTCTTGATAAAATTCTATCCTAAAAGCTTGGTCTCGTATCGAAATCTTCTTTCTGATGTTCGATTCAAGTCTAATAAAGTTCTAAATAAACAATAGACATGCGATTTATTAGTCATTTTCTCAACACTTGAACCAATACATATAGTTGTTAAAATCTAATTAATAGTTATTGATGTAAACTAGGTCAGAGACAGATGTACTATATAGTTGAACAAGAACGATGTGAAATATAATTTATTTGCGCTTGTCTTATTCATATTACATTTCATGTGTATTAATATTGAAAATCAAATGTTTCAATTTTATTCAAGAATGAATAAAAGTTCTTTAAACAAAAATATTTCTCAAGAGATTGAAAATAAAACAGGCTTGTGTCTAACGATTATGCTGAGAAAAGCATGAATATACGTATATTCATTTTAAAGATATCATTGAAAATGGAATAGATTATATCCTATCTTTACAAAGCGTTCAAAACCTAAATAAATTATGTAATTATAGCTCGGAATACTTGTCTGAATGGAACCTATTTTAGTATCAATGCAAGAGAAATCTTTGAAATGTATTGTAGCAGAACTTTCTTCATATGTGTAGAACTTGTTTGCTCATATTTTTATAGAAAAAAACCAGGAAAATAAAAGTTAAGACAAGTAACTTAGAAACTGTGTAAAGTCTAAATTTTTCTAATTATGTTTTCAGTAAATTAATGAATTACAAACTTGATTGTAAGCTTCTCTTTCTTAACCAAAAATATTTCATTTTCAGATTTTCTTTTAAACATTTATTTATTTATTATTATTTTGAATTGATATTTATAATTATACAAGTATTGTGTGTCATCAGACGAAGTAGTACATTGCGTACGTCATCCTTCACTATCTCATACAGCGCAATGATCATATTTGAAAAGAATTTATAGTCAAAAAATATAAACTTTGTCCGAAATTATCATTGAACATAGTTTGAACTTCACAATATGATTCGAGATTCTTAATAAAATTTGACATAAGTTTGTTGGAACTACAATGTTGCATCTTATCGAAGCTATGTGAACAAGTAGCACACTCTTGCTATTTCCTCAATGTTGACAAAATGATGCTCTTGACGACTTAGTCTCAAGAGTCTTCCTACGATATTCTTCGATTAAACCTTTAATTATTAACAGTTTTGTGTTACTTTGTACGAGAAAGTGAACATCTGTATCAACTTGACAGGTAGCTTACTTTATTGGCTTTTAATGCTTCCGCTAGATACTGTGCTCCATTGTCCGTGATTTGATTCCCATTTAAATACAGATGGGTTAATGTCTATATTAAAAAGATTATGAGAATTACATTTCAACGTGGTTCGAAATCTTTAGCTATGTAATAAACTAGAGTTAATTGTCTGTACCAGATTGTTTAGTTGACACTGAAAGGTAAGCAACAACTTTAGACATCTTACTTAAGAGAGACTCGAATCCATATCGTCATGTTATATGCTCTTTTCTAGTAATTAAAGTAGAGTTCTCTGATTGTAATTATATAGAGGATAACCTTAAATCCTAGAAGTTTCTAAATACTAGTCTCTATCCTAACTATTCTCACTGGTTTTCGCTTCAAAACTGACAAAATATTAAACAAGCGAAAAAAATACGACTTATTAACTTTTTCGGCATTTGAAACTAATCTGACGATTCATCAAATTAAATTGAAAAATACTCACACAAAGACTTGGTTAAAGGCACAATGACTATCCAAAAAAGACAGATATTATTGGCAATTTACTTGAGCTTTTCTTATTGATGCAACATTAGATGATCATTAGCATGTGCACTGTAATATTTCAGTTTTAAAAATATAGGAAAGAAGCTCTTTTAATCAAAAATACTTCTCAATGTTATAATGAACGGAAAGATAATAGAAAAGCTTATAATATTTCGTCCTAAAACTTTTACTAAATTCTTGATATAAAAAAAGACATTGAGAATAGGAGAGACTTGTCTGTTACGATTATGCTGATAGAAATTCAAATATGTTTTCTTTAAAGAGAAGGATTCTGGATGATGACGACGATGTCATTGCTTATGAATCGTTCAAGATCTTAATAAATGCAGTTCGTATAAAATAGTATCCTATTTGAATCTTTTACATTGCTTTAATTTGATATGAATCGATGGTCAAAAAACATTATCTTTGATCAAATTCAGCGTAGAATCTTATTCGAACTTATTTCTAAAAAATTCTCAACTGCACTTGAAAATAGTTGTTGATAAACTACAACTTTGCTTTCTTTAAATCCTATTTGAACAACTAGACTACTCTTGCCCATTAGTTAACTGTAACAAAATGAGGTCTTGACAACTTGGCCTCAAGAATCTTTCTACAGCAGTCTCGGATTCGACTATTGATTAGTAACAATTTTATACGTGCTTTTATCACAAAGTGAATATTTGCACTACACCGATTAGCTGGTAGAGAAACTTACATTGTTCGTTTTAAGTGCATCAGCCAAGTATTGCGCTCCATTATCTCCGATTTTATTAGTACGAAGATTCAAGTACGTGAGTGCCTATGATGAAAAGTTAAGAAGATTATGGAAGCTGAATACCAAGGCTTTCTAACATCTTTCGATAGGTGATAACGCTCAATCTATCACTATGTATTGGGCTACTTCTTTGTTGCTCTAAAGTGAAGTGGACCTTAATGACGATCTTTGGAAAAGGCTCTAGTCCAAAAAAAACTCAGGTAATATGGTCTTTGGCACTTATTAGCTGTGAATTCTCTGATTGTAGATGAATTCGAGAGACATTTTTCGGATGTTAAAATAAATCGTGAAATTGGAATCTTCGTAATATTTCAGAGTACAAATTAGGTGTTATTAACTTTCTGAATGCTTGTAATAACTCGGACAGTTGCCAAAATTCAATTCGAAATTATTGACATAACTTGACTAAAGACACATGTACTAGCTGAACAAGGCGAATATTACATATAATTTGCTTGTGATTGCCTTGTTCATAAAATATTGCATGGATACTAGCATCAAGAATCTAACACTTCAGTATTGCCTAAGAATGAATAGAAACTCTTTTAGCAAAAATATTTCTCAAAATTATGTTTTATAAAACTGAAAAATTCTATGAGATCTCATACTCTTCCATCAAAAACTCCTGTTACATTCTTGATACGCAAAAGGAATTGAAAATATAAGAGACTTTTGTCTTACAATTTTACTGAAAAAGCACAAATATACTCCCTTAAAATGTTGCATTCAAAATGAAATAGTATGTTTACTAAGGGTTCAACATCTGAATAAATCATGTAATTACACGCTCGAAATACTTGTTTAAATGAATAGTGTTGGAGTGATGTAATTGAAATGCATTCATAATACTGTTCTTAACGAACACAAAAGTTATAAAACTCTAGGTTATGAAAAATCATAATACAAGTAGGAATCCTTCACATGTATTGTGGCGGAAATTTCTTTGTACAAATAAGCTTCATTTGTCGATATTTTTACATCAGAAATCAGGAAAATACTAATCAAGAAAAGTGAGCTTGAAGTGCTCGTAATCATTTGTTCAGTCAATCCATCAACTACAAAGTTGACTTCGAATGTTTCGAGCTCACTTTTCTTGACCGAAAATACTTCATTTTTCAGATTTCCAATTGAAAACTTATTTATTATTTTGAACTTTTATTCATAATTTTACAACTATTTTGCATCATATAGATGATGCAGTGTATTTCTTATGTGATCCTTCCCTGTCCTATAAGGCGCGTTGCTCGTATTTAAGAGGAATTTATGGTCGAAAACTGTGAACTTTGTTCGAAATTATCATTCAATCTTATTCAAATATAAAAAACATGATACCAAATTCTCAATTGAAGTTAAAATAAGCTTGTGAGGAACTACAACTTTGCACCCTATGGATCTTATGTGAACACGTAGTAGACTTGTGTCGATTATTCACCGAGGACAAATTAAAATCTTAACAAATCAGCGCCACGAATCTTGCTACGATGGTCTCTGATTCGAGTGTGTGTTTGTGACATAGTGAAGATCTGTACTTAGGAAATCAGTTATAGAGTCTGCTTACTTTATTCTCTTTTAACGCATTACCCAAATGTTGTGTCCCATTGTCCGAGATTTGATTCTGATACAAATACAGATGGGTTAGTGCCTATATTAAAAAGCTAAAAAGATTATGGGAGTTGCATTCCAACACTGTTCAAAGTCTTTAGCTATGCGGTATGCTCTGTTTTACTAATTAGAAGAGAATTCTCTGATTGTAGATGGACTTGTAATAAGTATTTTTCTGATAAAATAAACTGGGAGATTGAAACTATTACTAATATTTCACTCATCAACTCGGGCGGATGGGCTAATCCTATATTCTACAAACTTCTATAGATTGATATGATTGGGCACAAACAGAAGCAATTCTCTCAAAGAATCGCTGTGACTGATTATTGATAGAGTTCTATTCGAAACTCTAGTTTCATTTCTAATTAACTATTCTAACTGGCTTTTGTTTAAAATCTATAAAAACATATTAAATAAATAAAATAAATCGGACGATTTTCAAGATCAAATTGAAATTTAATGACACAAATTTGACTCGAGACAAATGCACTATTTGAAAAAGACAGAATCACCAACAATTTACTTGATGTTGTCTTAATAAAACAACATTGTATGTTCATTACCATTTAACCGCTAACACTTCAGCTTTAGAAAAGAATGAAGAAGAGGGTTTTTAATCAAAAATCACTCTTCAAAGTTATATTCCAGAAGGAGATGGTAGAAAAGCTTAGTGTCTCACCCACAACATCTACTAGATTCTTGATATGCAAAAGAAACTAAAAATACGAGAGACTTATGTGTTTTAATTATACTAATAGAAATTCAAATATATTTCTTTAAAGAGAAGCATTCTGAATAGTATTGATAATGTCCTATGTTTATGAAGTGTTCAAGATCTGGATACATGCAGTTGGTATAAAATAGTACCCTGTCTGAATATTTCACCTTGCTTTCATATGATACGAATCTATGGACGAAATATATCATGCATAATAAAATTTATCATACCACCTTATTCAAACTTCAAAATATCACTTTCAAAATACTTTCAACTGAACTTGAAAATAGTTGTTGATAAACTTTAACTTTGCACACTTTAGATCTTATTTACACAAGTCAAATACTCTTTTCAATTATTTAACTGTGACAAAATGAGATATTGACAACTTAGTCTCTGAAATGTTTTTAAGATAGGCTGGAATTCGACTGTTGATCATCAAAAAGTTAATTTTAACTTTTATGATAAATTGAACAGCTACAATAGATACATGAGCTAAAAAAGTAGTTTACTTTGTTGACTTTAAGAGCATCGCCTAGATGTTGTGCCCCACTGTCAGTGATTTTATTCTCGTTAAGAGCCAGCTGGGTGAGTGTCTATGTGTAAAAGTCAAGATTTAAATGAGACTGGCAAATTAATTAAAACTATCTCATCGCTCTTCTTATCTCAGACTGGTCATAAATAAGAATACTAAACAACAAAAACTACAATGGAAGTTGAATAAGGAGGTTTTTCTAGATTATCTAGGTGTCCTTCAACTTCTCGGATGACATATTGATTGAATGTACACAAAATAGATTCCATTTTAACGATTGAAATAAATTATATAAAGAAAATTTCGCGTTTATTTTTCTCCAGATTTCAAAGTCATCCTGAAACAATATGAGAGAACATTCGTAGCATAGATTTTATCGACATTTCTACGTCTGGAATAAAATGACAAATCTTTGACGTGGAACGATTTCTGATAGGATACTGAAACGGTCGTGATTTATATGAGATAATGAAAGGATGTTAAGTGCTATTGGATAAAATTGAAATATTCGGTAAAACAAAATTGTTCATAGAGATACGTTTTTTTTCCGGCACATATCTTATGATGCAAAAGAAAAACTATTGCAGAGATAAATCAGTTATTCTGAGCGCATTTATGCGATTGTAAAATAAATTTTAAGAAATTATTGACGTCACCGTGAAAGTCATCGAAATATTGTTTATACGGTCGAAGAGAAAATTTTCGTCAACAATTTTAAAACAATATCAAAATTTTAATTAATTCTGAAAACTGAAACCAGTCTGTTAGTAAAAACTCAACGTATTTTGTTTTTGTCAAAATTTTGCTCAGGAACTCAATAATCTGTTACATCCTATTTATTGAGCTCAGACTTTAGCCAAAGTAATATAAATACTTACAAATTTTTCTAATCAAAGTATATAAAGTTAATCGACGATATATTTTGCAAGAGAATTTTCAAAATTTAATGAATTTCAGAAGATTTTATTTTTTCAAAAAACTAGTTTTATGCTGAAAACATATTCTGCCGAACGATGGGTTCAACTGTATAAGAATTTATCCCAAACGAGGCATAGTGATCGTCGGATAAATTCTTCAACAAGTCAAAAGTTATCCCGAGAATCGTTCGCAAATATAGTCTGTCAATTTTATGCAGTAATTCAAACCAGCACCAGCATTCGATGATTTAATTCTAGGACGTTAATTTCATTCGAGAAATTTCTTCTTTTTGAGAAATATTCACATTGAATGCCGCAAAAAAACTTATCATTTTTTATTTTTGAGTAGTAAATTTTATTTTTCATTTGAAACTCAGAAACATTGTTTGTGAACATTCATCTCAAATCCATTGAAGCACGTGAATTTCAATATGTGAGGATGGATAGTTAATGCCATCGCTGAAATATAGTTGACTTTGCATCCTTTAGATCCTATTTAAACAAGTAGAAAACTCTTGCTAATTCTGAAACGCTGATAAAATCAGGCCCTGTCGACTTGATCTCAGAAATCTTTTTAAGGTAGTCTCTGACTTGATTATAAATAATTTAATGTGAAACTTTGTGACAAAGTAACAATTTATTTAAGGCATAACAAAAGTAATGTGAGATTCATATTATATCAAACGCTATACACCTTGAGAAAAAGTTCTGTCTATATGTCCTTGTAGTACTAACGTAAGAGTACTCTACATATCTGCAGTATTTTATCATTAGTCAAATGATAATATCATATTAAAAATTTCAATGGAAACAATACATCTTTCTATTCAGATGAATAAGAAAAATGTTCGATTCTAAACTAATGTTTCAAATGAAATCGATTCATGATAATTTATATTTTGGTTTTGATCATCAAACTTAACACTAAATTATCATTGTACAACGTCCAAAACGCTTCTGTAAAGATTGAAAAGAAATTGAAGATAAGTTATGAACTCGCTGACTTGTAATCGAGATATTATCTGCAAATATCAAAAAAATTCGATGCCTTATTAATTATTATCATTATCTTACAATTGATGAAAAATAAGTGAAAACTGACATGAATGGGTATGAACATTCTCTTTAACTAAATATTCAAACCCAACGATTATGTGATCTAATGACAAATGTTTAGTTATGGTTTTTTCATAAAAAAATTGATCGAAAGGCGTATAACGTTGTTCGAGCTGCAACTGAAGAGTCTTAGTTCACTGTGATTCATGCAGGTGTTCTCTTCCAAAAACTTCGTTTTGTATCTTCTTTAAGATAACTAGTCCTGTTTTTACTCGCTATGTGGAATGAATTCAAACTGTTGATCACGAATCTTAGATATTCACTTTTAAATTTCTACTCAATAAAGCCAAAATTCATCTTCATAAAATGTTTTTTTGAATGTCTCTCAATTTATAAGATATTGTAATTATGCTATAACTGCCTTATTCTCGTGATCTTGTACCGGATGATGATGAATTATTCAACTTTATCTAACGAAGGCTAACCGACTAATACAACTCTGAATAATTTCAATATTGTAATCGAGGTAGTGACCTCATCAAAGAAAAATTACTACAAAAAAAAATTGCGACAAAAGGGTTTGAACGGATCAAAATTCAGTGTAAATAACCACGATAACTACCTCGAACTCTTAATAAAATAAAATCTCGATTTACTTGTTTTTGTGATTTTTTTTTCTTTCAAAATCTCATTAGTTTTGGTATGATCTAAGTACAATAGGTACATCAGCTAGAAAAGTAGCTGACTTTGTTGTCTTTTAGTGCATCCGCAAAATTTTTCGCCCCATTGTCACCGATTTGATTCTGACCAACATATAGTTGGGTGAAGATTTATGTACAAAAATAGTGGAAATATACTTGAGAATCAGAAATTAATTAAAGCTATATATCACCGCGTTTCTTTATTTGATTAGTCGCAAATCAAAATGTTTTCCAATCGAGAAATACATGGAAAAAAGATGATAACAACGCAAACCTCAAATGAAAACTGAAGGAGGATAATTCAGATCATACTTATTATTGTTCTTCAATTTATCCAAGAACACGCGCTTTTTTAGTAGATATAAAACGTTATACTTTCATGCAAGAAATTAATTAAATAAAATTAATATTTATTTAATATTTTATCGATACCTAGTGTATATGCCTTGAATGGAGAAGCAAAAATACTTTGAGATATGCGACAATCTTGGTATAATTTTGACATTGGGGACATATCTAAGATTAGAGTGCAGTGACAATTTTGTAGAGAGGAATTCTAATAAGTTATTAAGACAACATATCGGTTTTCATAAGAAATGATCGAATATGATGCTTTATTCGATCAAATAAAATAATATAAAAACCGATGCTGACATAAATATATCAATGGGACACAATTAAAATTGTTAAATTTAGCTCATGAATGTAGTAATTGATAATGCCCAGCTGATTCAAATTCAAGATTAAGTGAAATTAAGTCATATTTCATTACTGCTGAGAGATTTGTAATGTTTATATGTAATTACTTTTTCACTTTTTTACATTCCAATATCAAAACTCAATCAATGATCAGGTGTTCAAGACATATTCTTTTGCATTTAAACAAATTTTAGAAGCTTTTATTTCTAAATAGGTCAGTTTCAGTATAAAAAACACATTGTGGAGATGAAAGAGTTCCAAGATCTGCAACAATAATATAAACGAAGTATAAAGAACTTTCTATTACTATAATACATGTTCAAAAACTATCTATTAAATATACAAAAGAAATCATTTAAAACAAAAGATTAGTCATAGAAAACTGATAAGCAACACAAGTTTTTGAGAAGAATATTTCTGAACTATTGCTTTACTTATAAGAACCTGTAAAATGAAAGAAAAAGAACTGGCGACTAAGATAAATCACTCTGATAACATTTTTTTTTCTCATGCTATGATTCTTTTTATTAGTTTGATGAAACGAATATTACCGTTATAATCCATTGCATAACAATGAATTGATATTTTTATTTATGAAAATTCACTAGTACGAAATCGAAGAATGGTCATAAAGTAGACGAAGCTAAACTATTGTGTAGCTAAATATCGATTACCAGTGCGTCTATCAAGGAAATAATTTAAAAGAATCAAAAAGTCTAGATTTTATTTTTCAAATATTGATTCCTTTCAGTATTAGGATTTTAAGAAATAAGATCGGGTAGTATATTTTCCTGGTGAATAGCCATAGGCATTCGAGATTTTGACCATCGAATTCAAAAGAAATCGTCATTTTCCTTTAATTTGGTGCCAAAAACTATTTTTTAATTTGTGACTGAAATTCATAATAGTACAAGTCTTCTATGGCAGTGAATTGAACAGTACAGTGTGTTAATATTCTATAGGATCTCAGTATTTGCAAGTTAGTTACACTTGATAAGAGTCTATTAGTTGAAAAATGTCAAGTTTGATAGAATTTATCATAGAAAGTCATTCAATCATTAAAATATTATCCTCAAATACTCATAACTGAACTTGAAAATGATTAGTTAATAATTTCAATTCTTCTTCTTTGAAAGTCTTTCCATGGTAATCATTGATTCGACTGTTAATTATCAACAATTTCATGTGCATTTGGGTAACAAAATGAATATTTAAACACGATACTACAAACATTTTTACATACGGACTCTCGTGAAAGTCAAAATTTGAATGAAATTATTTTACTATAATGCTGATGCATATTTAGAATAATGTGAAAAGTCTTTAAAGATTTCAAAGTCTTGTTTATCGTTGTATTTCTTCAAAACTACTAGTAAAATACTTTCAATATAATTCAAGAGAACAATTTTGAACTTTGATTTTATGTGAATGAAAACTATTTTAACGTAAACGGAGATTTATGATCATCAATTTGGATAAATCTCAATTGATTTCAATGAATTTTGACCGAACAATTACATTTTGCTTATTCGGGTAATCGACGAAAAATAGTTTAAGATGATTCTCATTAAACATGCAAATCAATAGAAGTTGTCTGTTTTCAATATTTGTTTATCTCATCATTAACTTTCGAGATTTGGAAGAAACGATTTCATCTTGTATTCGATCCTATCATTTATAATAGATCATAGTTTTATCATAATTATTAAAATCTAATAGATTACACCAAAGTTGAAAACAATCATCCCTTATCAAAACTACAAATGAAATAAACAAATTGCGTCAACTTTTTCTTATGATTTTTTTTAATCAAGTTCATGTCATTATAATAGTATAAATGGAAATTAATTTTTTAATAGCTACCGGACGCAAATTTCCTAATTATAATAACAGAGAAATGAAATATCAGTATTCAAGGCCTCATTTTTCACTAATGAAAATGAAAATTCATTTAAAATCTGAGTTATCAATAAATTTTTTTGCAGAATACTATATGAAATCATATTTGAGAGTACTATATTCTATAGATTTAAACTCGTATGACTGTTACTCATTTCAAAACTCAACTTCCAACTATATCAATTTACATTCAACAACGACAATACAGTACATTATGTGCTTAAACAGACTATTAACGGACACAGAAGAAAATAATCTCA
>CAJNOP010001630.1:0-15583 GCA_905250075.1 Rotaria sp. Silwood1 | reverse complement strand
TCGAGTTTCTTTCCATCATATAAACTATTGCAAATGTTTAATTCGAATTGAAGAATATATTGGAATCGTTGTTTTGTATGAACTATTCCTGGATCGAGTTTTTCTCGATGACATGATCAATTTCTACCCTGTGGTTTGAATTGAATAATATATTGGACTCATTGTTTGGTATGAACTATTCCTTGATCGAGTTTCTTTCCATGATATAAACTATTGCAAATCTTTAATTCGAATTGAAGAATATATTCGAACCGTTGTTTACTATGAATCATTTCTTGATCGATTGTTGCTCGATGACATGAACAATTTCTAACCTGTAGTTTGAATTGAATAATATATTGGACTCGTTGTTTGGTATGAACTATTCCTTGATCGAGTTTCCTTCCATGATATAAACTATTGCAAATATTTAGTTCGAATTGATGAACATATTAAAATCGTTGTTTTGTATGAATTATTTTTTGATTGATTGTTGCTCGAAGATACAATTAACTTGAAGTCTTGGCTTCGAATAGAGTTCAATAGTTGAATATCCATTTCGTATGAATTATTCTCTGAAGAGCTGTGCTTCGATGATATTATCAAGTTCAAGTCTTTCCTTCGAATCCAGTAATGTATTTGAATAGCCGTTTCGTATGAATTATTCTTTGATCATGTGTTCTTCAACGATATACTCAAGTTGAAACTCCTCCGTCAAATTCAACAAAATATTTGAAGAGCCATTTTCTGTGAGTTGTCTGTAGTTCAAGTGTTTTTCGACGATATAATTAGCTGCAAATCTTTGGTTTGAATCGAAAAAAATATTTGACTATTATTTAATAACAATTATTCCTTGATTCAGTTTTCTCAGCGATATAATCCACCGCGAATCTTTCCTTCGAACAGAACGACATTTTTTAATAGTCGCTTTCTTTGTATCATTCACCGGCTGAATTTTGCTCGAAGATATAATCAACGTGAAATCCTTACTCTGTGTTGAGTAATATATTTAAATAGCTGGTTGCTATCAAATACTCATTTATCATTTATTACTCGATGATTGAATGAACTTCAAATCTTTTCTTTGGATTGACAAAAGTAGTTGAATGATAGTTTAATATGAATTATTCCATCATGGAGTGTTGCTTGATGATATAACTCACTCCAGATGTTTCTTTTTTATTCAGAAAAAAATTCGAATGATTGATTTCTTAGATGTATTCTTCGATCGATTGATCCATGCTGGTATAATAAAGCTCGAGTCTCTGCTTCAAATTGAAGAAATTATTTAAACAGTCGTTTTCTATAAGTTCTTCCTTGATGAAATGTTCCTAGATGATATAAACAACCTGAAATCTTTGATTCGAACCGAACAAAATATTAGAATATCTGTTTCGTATGAATCATTGCTTGATCAAGTGTTCATAGATGATATAAACAAGTTCAAATGTCTGCTTCTAATCGAATAACGTATGTGAATAGCCGTTTTCTATGAATTATTCCTTGATGAAGCGTTCTTGAATGATACATTTAACTAACAATCTCTGCTTCGAATTTTAGAACATATTTCAACATTCGTTTTCCATGGGTTATTCCTTGGTTCAGTGCTCATCAAAAATACAATCAACTTCAAGCCTTTACTTCGAATGGAGCAGAATATTTGATTATAAGTTAATAAAAATTATTCCTCAATTCAGTGCTCCCCGATGATATAATCAACCCTAAATTTTCGCCCTCAATGAATCTATATTTGAACAATAGTTTTCTATGAAATGTCTCTTGACCGAGTGTTGCTCGATGGTATAGTGAACTTAGAATCTTTCCTCTGCATTGAATAGAATATTTGAATGATAGTTTGCTTCCAAGTATTCGTTTTTCAGGTACGGCTGGATAATGTAATCAAACTCCAAACTTCGCTCCGAATCGAAAAAATATCTGATTATTGTTTAATATAAATTATGCCTTAATTAACTGTTCGTCGATGATAGAATCCGTTGTAAATCTTTTCTTCGAATTGAGCAAAATATTCGAACAGTCGATTTTTATGAATTATTCCTTGAACAAGTGTTGCTTGATGATTCAATTAACTACAAATCGTTGATTTCAAAATAAAGAAAATATTCGAATGTTTCTTTGCTATCCAGTATTCCTTCATCGAGTGTTGGTTGATGATATAATCAAGTTCAAATCCTTGCACTGAATCGAACAAAATAATTGAATACCCGTTTCTGATGAATTATTCCTTGATCGAGTGTTGGCCTATGCTATAATCAACTCACAATGATTGCTCCGAATTGAAGAAAACATTTGATTATTGTTCAATATGAATTATACCTTGGTGGAGTGTGCTTCGATGATATAATCAGCTTCAAGTCATTTCTTGAAATGACAGAAAATATTTGAAGAGTAGTTTCGTATGCATTATTCGTTGATCGAGTCTTGTTGCATGATATAATCAACTGTAAATCTTTGCTCCGAGTAAAATGAAATTTTGAAATAACGGTTTGCTATGAATTATTTCTTGATCAAGTGTTAGCGATGATTTAATCAAGTGCAAAATTTTTGATCGGAATTGAACAACACATTTGAATAATTTCTTAATCTATCGTATTCCTGGATCGTGTGTTCGCCGATGATATGATGAAGTAAAAATTATTGATTCGAATCGAACAAATTTTGGAATGGTTGTTTTCCATAAAAAACTACTATTCAAATATTTTGTCGAATTCGAAGCAAGAATAGGAAGTTGATTATATGAATGTTCGGTAGACCTAAAACTTTGTGGTAAAAGAAGAAATCGTACGTTTGTTCCGTGCGTGGCGGAGCAATATTTTAGAGTTTGCATTTTGAGCTGGATCTGCTTGTGTGATATAAATTGTTGCCAACAATATTAAACAGACCATCCAACAAATCATTATGCTGAACTGTTTCATTGTTGCTTGTTGGTCTTTGATGTCTGAGAAGAAAATGAAAAATAAATATCAAGAAGAAATAAAATGGTATAATCGTACAGTGTTGCTTTCGCTTTATATACTCTTTAACCCCTTAGTGAAGAGAAATTGACAAAATAATATCTTTTTTTTATTGATAGCGACAGAAATGTGTTTATTTTTTTGCTCACAGAGAGTGATTTTTTTCTCGTAGGCAAAGGTATACATCGGTGCAAATATTAATTAGTATCATGCATAGTTTTTCGTAGTGACGGCTTTCTATTCATATAGTCTTAAGCCTTATATGTATTCAAATAGCCCATTTCTTATTTTTTTTCTATTCTCATGTAACTATTAATAATGAAAAAATTCCTTTAATCGACAATTATGTATCTATCACATTTATTTATTTGCTTGGCTTTTTTTATCTCCTCCAAATCAAAAAGGACGGCGCTTATTTATTGTCTCAAACAGGAGAGGAAGAAAGAAATAAAAATATATTGATGTAGTAGCTATCATCAAAAATGTAAATAATAACTGCCAAGAGAACGCAATATCATGAAAGGTGGCTAATGAATCAGAGGCAGTTAAGACAATACATGATTAAAATAGAAAATTGTTCATGTGTGACCAGATAGAATGAGAGAGGAGACGAAGTTTTGTTTGTTTTTCTTTCGTTTTCTCTTTTGATTTCTCAACGTCACATGCATACATATTGAATAATGCACAAAATAAACATTGAATCAACTGAAAAATAAACTGATTTGTGAAATGAGGAGGTGTACAACAGACAAGTTTTAAATCTAGTTTAATTTGCAGCAATATTTTGAAGTTTCTAATAAAAAGTTTCATTAACGTACAGAAATAAGAGCATCTTTTGTACAGTGAGAAAGTATTTTTTTTTATTTTTCAACAATGAGTATATATTTTTGTTATAATTTTTTTCGCATGAA
Organism: Rotaria sp. Silwood1; assembly: GCA_905250075.1. NCBI lineage: Eukaryota > Metazoa > Rotifera > Eurotatoria > Philodinida > Philodinidae > Rotaria > Rotaria sp. Silwood1. The sequence continues at coordinate 11,721 of CAJNOP010001630.1, read as the reverse complement.
TAGGATATGAATAGCTTGAATGATTGGTTAAATTCTATTGAAGAATAAATATTTTCTTTTTTTTACAGTGAGCAAGTGTTTTCTTTTGCATAAAAGATAAATGTTTATTATTTTTCTTCTAATCATAGGGGTATTCAATAGTTCGTGCATTTTCAACAATTAATAGATAGAATCTTTTAATTCATTCTTAGAAAAAAATATTTCTATTCAGGGTTCTCATATAAATGGTCACATATCAAAAACTGAAGTTTCATATAGATATTTTGTTTTTAAAAATAACTGAATCGAACATATGACGGACAGAAGCGAAATAATGAAGAGTTTGAAGAATGAAGTTGCCTGATATAACATATATGTTCTATCATCACAATCTGAGAGCATTATAAATGATTTTAAGTACTAATGAAGATGACACTCAACTTTTTTCTCTTATAAATCAATTGATGGTATATAACACATAATAGTTGTCATAGAAATTGTTAGTATTTTGTGAGTGTCATGAAACTTTTTAAATTCAAAAGCTAATATAGATAAATATTTTCAAAATGAGTCAATAAATAATTCTAAGTCAAGTAATTATCTTACATTCTGTTTATATCAAAAGTTGAATGCAACAATAAACATCAATTAATGTATGACTCATACTAATCACAATAATAAGAGCATTCAGAAACTGGAATGCAAACGACAAAAATCATTGATTCTTTATAAGTTGTATACAATCCATTCAAAAAAAAAAAACTTTTTTTATGTTTTGTTTAAGATGAGTCTGTTTTGTAAACTCTTGTTCAAATGAATTATTTCACTTTGTTTGTGAATCTTCATTTCCATAATAAATTCATTTTTTCTAAGAAATTTTTTTTCATCATTTTGCGCATGTCAAACTCAACGGAATTCTCATGTTAACTGTGACAGATACAAATCAATGTTGTAGTCTTCATTCTTGCTCTGTAGAAATCGACTTGTCGAAATAAAACAAATTTTTAAAAGTATTTACCTTATAACAATGATGGAAAAATGATACAGTGATCATTCGACGATGCTTTTCATTCTGTTTATAGTCAATTGAAGTAAGTCGGAGTATTTGAAACAAAAATGAGTGTATTTTGATTATTTTTTTAGTCATTCTGTTCAGAAAAAAGTTTTGTTTTTAATCCAAAGGTAGTTTCAAGCATTCTTCAACATATTATGTAAAACCTTTCGCAAAAAAATATTTTAAATAGGGTTTTACACAAATGCTGAATACCTTATTAAAGTAATCCGAAATACCTTAGTCAGGATAATTCAGATTACCTCAGTAAAAATGGGTAGGATTCGAGTTTTTCAATCTCAAACTCATGATTCTAAGTAAAACTTGTGTATGCTCAGTAAATAAGTTAGATGTTCAATAAATTTATTAGATGATAGATTAAATTAATATCTCTCTATAATTAACATTTTTGCCAAGTTTAATAATTAATATACAAGTAAAATATTTAATTATTAAGTGAATAAATTGGATCTTATAATTAAGAAAACATATTAGATAAATAAAAAAATTGTTAATAAGTAAATTGGATTAAGACAAGATAAGATAATGATTGTCAGTTTAACATAATCCATTGTATTTTCTAAATGATCACGTGAACTATATCGACGTACATTACTGATGAGTGCAACAAGTTTGTCTCGTGCATCATCCTATCGTGATCATGCGTAAGTGAGACTTAAAATATCACCTACTACTATGAAGATTAATATCCACATTTCGATTACCATTTCATATACGAAATGTAGTAGTAAATACATCGGTGTTTGCAAAAAAAAAAAGATTGGAAAAAATTATTTTGTTTTTTGCTACACTTCTTGTTTTTACCATTGAGAGCAATTATTAAAACAATTTTTTTTCCGATGAATCATCGGTAGTTATACTACTTCCTTTTCGTACAGAGGTATGATTTTTTTTTCCTTTTAAATAGTCATATATCAAACCATGGCATAGCTAGTCGTTTAATAAACCATCATATCTCGATTTTGCATTTTTGGAATAAAAATATACGATGTGTTCATGTTATTCATTATGGAAGAAATATTCCACTGAGCACTATCTATTATAAAACCTAGATTAAATTATAAAAAAGCTTTAAAAAAACAAAATATCAGCTGCGTTAGAATATATTTTTCTTCGCAACATGAATAGTCCTCTACATTGTAGAAAAGAAAAAAAGAAAAATGCTTGATTGATTCTCACTGAAATATGCGCACAACAAAATTGTAAAAAGCCAAGTCGGAAGTGTGCATGATATCATATAACGAATATGCGCACTTGCGACTTGTAATCATGTTTCCAAGTAAAAGCAGATGTTTCGAGCGAATTCTTTGAAGAAAACTATGAACGATTCCAAATAATTTGCCATCGTTTTCTTCTCTAACATGACAGTGCAACTGGTATACACGAAATAGACGATACTTTAAAGAGCAACCATCCTATTCCGCAATGTTGAACATTGCGGAGCTAGTTCCAGCTCCGGAATCAGTGCCTTTCAATTTCGGAATTACAACTTCCAGAATAAACTAACCAATCTACCACTCACCCAATTCCGTTTCGGAATTACTTACGTATGCTAGAGATAGATATTCAGCTATACCAGTATACGTGAGAGTGAAGGCGAGAAGTAATTCAGGAACAGAGTTCCTGGAATTAAGTCGAAGCTGAATTCCTCGGAATAACCCTGAACTCCTCCTAATTCCGACACTGGAACTATTTTCGGGGATTTTGAAATTAGGCGGAATTCCATTCCGGAATTACTTATTCTAGCGATTAGTTTTGAGCTACACCACCACAGATGACGGTGAATGCCAGATGTAATTCAGAAACGGAATTCTGTCTAATTCTGGAATTCTCAGAATTGGTTCGAATTCCAGAATTCCTAGAAATTCCGAGTAGTTTCGCCTCGACTCGATTCCCAAAGTTCCGTTGTGAAATCACTTATTTATCTCAGAGATAAATATTCAGCTACACCACTATACGCTAGGGGTGAGGGCGATAAGTAATTCCGTTTGGATCCAATTCTCGCAATTCCGTGCCGGAAGTGGGTCAATACTGGATGATCACTCTAGAAAAATAGGTATTCTGTGATACCGGTCGAAATAAGTTTCCGGGGTTCGGAAACCCAAAAAAAAGTGTTTTGGAGCTTTAAAACAGGCTTTTGAGCAACTTGCAATCCGTTAGAGAGCTTCAGATAGTAACAAAACTGGAAACCATAAAAGGTTTTCGAAGCTCGAAAACGGTTGAAAGGGTATCCGAGCTTCGAAAATCTTTTCTGGTTTCCGATTGTGTTACTATCTGAAGTTCTCTAACGGATTGCAAGGTGCTCAAAAACCATTTTTAAAGCCCCAAAACCCTTTTTTGAGTTTCTGAACCCTGGAAACTTATTTTGGCTGGTATCCCAGAATACTTATTTTTTAAGAGTGATAGACAGATATATGTGTACGGTAGATGTTCTAACTCTGAAATTAGAAGGAATTCCGTTTCGACGCAATTCCGACATTGAACGCAACTACTTCTGTAATGTTCAATATTGCGGAATAGGCTGTATTCCCACTCCAAATTCAAACTTGTTACAACACGTCCCCGGTATAAGTCTATGTGTGTTGTGCCTGTGTATGTGGGTGTTATTACGATCTGACACCCACCCACATCCACATCCTCTTTTAATGCATTTTATCTTGTAACAGAAATTCGAATTTTTGCGTTTTAATACTTGTTATTATATTGACTTTAACATCATTATAATGAATGAAAACACAATCGTTTAAATATGTTAGGTAAATAACTGCATTACAACGCAAAAATTCAGTCATTTTTCATACATTTCAACAAGTTTCAAAGTTAAATTCAATAAAACCCCTAGAGATATCATCGGATAATATCGTAAATCTTCCATCGCTTAAGTTACAATTCCAATAGGTTTCAAAGATAGAGCATGAAATTCTGCACACTTTTTGTGTATTCTTTTTGTTAAGAGCAAAGTAGAGTTTTTGAGGATTAAATACTGTTTAGAATATCTATCATTTGTGAGTGTTTTGAATAAGAGCTTTGAAAACTATATTTGTTTCTTTTTTTTATACCTAATATGAAAGCTAGAATACCGGTTATTGAGAGGTTAATACTCCACATCTATATCGTAATTTTCACATTAAGCATAAAAAAGAAAAAATTATAGTTTTCAAAGTTCTTATTCAAAACACTCAGAAATGATAGATACTCTAATAGTATTTTATCTTTAAAAATTCTTTTGCACTCAACAAAATTAAAAAAATACATAAAATGTACAGAATTTCATGCCCTATCTGTATAACTTACTGGAATCATAACCTAATAAAGCTCTCACCGCTCAATCACCAAATTTGAGATATAAACTGCCCTTGATATGCTTGAACTGAAAATGGGATAATCAGTTTTTATTATGTTTAGTCCATCTTCGACACTCACAAGGATCTGAGTGTGGGCAAGGAGAAGAATAACACTTCACCTATAATCGCACATCTACATCCACAAATTTTAGAGTATTGTGATGAATACTATTGCTTTCATTGCACAATTCAATGTGACTTTCAATGAAAATGCTGATCACTTTCTAGCTTAAAACTGAGTACAAATTACTACTCTCTTGAAAGTTCAGTATTTTGAACAAAGTAAAAGAATCGTCACTCTGTAATGATTATGAAAGGAATTAAGCTAAGTAGAAATGCTAGTTGCAATGTACAAGATTTTAAGAAAAAGTTCAGCACAATCTCTTCCGCATTAACATATAAACCATGATAGAGCCGTTTTAATTGTATGTAAACTCTGGCCATATTTATTACAGTTAAAGACAATGTCAATAGAGTCGCATGTCAAGATATCCATCACGATCTGTAGGATTCATGTCTCTCGATGTATACTTGAACACTCATCGGCAATAATATTTCACAAAAATGATACATTAATGAGTTTTCTTAATTTGCTCTTTGCTGCTTTGCATCATAGACCGTAGTTTACGCAAAATTAATATTGTCCAATAGATATTGAGTATTCGTGTTAAGAAAAACATAAAAGCTTGTACTAAAATAATAACAACACTTGTTGTGTCATGAACACTTGAAGCCATCGGAATGAATTTTGGTATAGCTTTAAATGAATACCAGAAAATGATTGTTCCATAAATAAGACGACATAAAATGAATGTGATTGCAAATAATTGAGTCAAAAAAGCATGCAAACGAACTCGTTGAGAAAAGATTATCTTGAGATTGAGTGGAATAGTCGAGAGTTCTTCAGCCAAAAGAAGAAATTGACATGAATGACCTACGCGTGTATACAGTCCTATAAAAGATACTGTTGTAGACAAAATAAAGAGTCGAATGTTCTTTTGTTTCACTTCAAATTATGAATATATTGAGCTCTTAATTTATGGAAAATCAACTAGTCACAGACCTATCAAAATTACTAATTCATCACAGGAGTTATTATTCATTGACGAAGATATTCCCACAGCTTGTACGGAAAGTGATCTCTCACCGATAAAAGGATCATTTCAAGTAAATAGAGTTCGTACAGAGACACAATGAATAAATTTTTCTTTCTCACATACCATCTACAGGCGGATGCTTATTTGTACAAAATGTCCAAGAAGTTATCTACTAAAAGTGAAATTGTAGATGTCCACCATATTTTAATCAATTGAATTGGTTTTTTTTCTTGAAGAGATAGCGAAGTTCATGTTTTAGTGCTTATGAAAAAGTTGGCAAATATCCTTTAATCTTATCAATTTTAAATAAAATGTACAAATCTAGTTTTTCTTACGATTTTTCCAAAATAATTACAAGGTAGGATCCAGGATGACTAAAAGCTTTTGAATCTATATTTCGCCTAGTAATATGGAAGCAGTAGAACTAAAACAATTGTCAAGCGATTGATGTACTTGTTTAGTTTTGACAGAAATATTAGGCTTTTAGTGAACAATTCCTGGACGAGTCTATGAAGAGCATGTAAACTTCGGAGCATTGTAATCTAGAGTAATGTGGGAAATCTGGTAAAATAATAAGAAATGGAGAAAAATTCTGACTTATGAAAAAAGCTCCGAAACAAATCTTGTGGAATTTGTGAATGCGTAAAAGCCTGAGTCCAGTAATGACCAAAATAAACTGTACATCGAATTTTTCAATTATTTCTTCATACTCGTCCAAAACTTCAATCAGAAACGTATGAGAAAATGGCGAATCCGTCTCATGTACGTCTTGTAAGTGAAATCTAGATCTTGTTTTTGAGCTTATCTTAACCATTCTTCAAGCTCAATTCTCATTCTTACGTCATGCATAATAGTGAACAGATTGGATGATGCCCCTATGTTTCATGATTAGTTGCTACGCTATTCTCTTTAAGAGATGAATGCATTTTCAGGAAATTCCTGAGTGGGTCACATAATCTTAAATTTTCCTATAAACCGTCTAGACACAGATAATCGACTATCCTAAGTTTGATGGTGATGCCTAGGTCTTTTACTATAATATGAATTTGAGACCAAATCAGAAAAGGATAAAGAAATAATCGAACAAATTGGACATAGAGTTTAGTTTCAACAGGAGAAAATATCTCATTCCGATTAGCTTTTATACAAAATATCAGCATTTATAGATAGTCTATTTGAAATATAATTTTTTCCAACTATCTTCAGGAGAAAAATCAACTCGTTAGGTTAAAACATGGTGAAAATATACAAAAGAGCGATTGATCAGAGTTATTCAAGAATTTTAATAACTTTAGGAACTCAGAATTTGTTAAAGGACAGTTGTTGAAATTTTATCGATAATTGGACTTCAAATACATGAAATCTTTTTGATATAGTGTCTTAATTCTATGTGTTGGACCCAAATCTGTATTTTTGATTCTATTCTTGACTGAATACAATCATTTTTCTACCTATTTTGTTCGTGTTCAGTTCTGCACTTTTTTATTCATTCTTTGCAAGTTTCAGTAGTTTCATGAACTATAATTTTCGACTAACATATGTAAGTTCGAACGAATATGAGCAAGATGAGTTCTACTGGTATATGCGCAATAGTTCACATTTAATGCAAATTCTCGATTAGGTTTCGAAGAGTTCAACACTTTTCACACATTCTGTTTATGTCTATTGCAAAACTTTCTTAAAGAACAACAAAACAATGTTTGAATATATATTTCTATTGAGTAAATGACTTATATTTTATATTGAATGCATATAAATACTAGCGATAGGAAAAGAATGCTTTTTCTTGATGACATACTATATTCTATATAGGAAATATTCTTATGCATTTATGCTAGATATTTAACGTTTTTCTTTACAAACCTTTCAGGAAAATCGAAAGGAATTACACTGTGAAAATGTGATAGACCTGTTTTAATCTTAAACTACTCATTAATAGTACTGTTAGACGAAATAGGATCGACGTCATTTGTATTATTAACCTGATGTCGTTCCAGCTGTAAGAAGTACATGATGAATTAATGCTGATGAACTTCGAACCGATTTGAATAGTAGCATAATGATAATATTATAAATAAAATAGCCAGCTGAATAACATACACTATAAGTGATCATTTCATCGTTCGTACCTTTGATACCACCACCAAGTATTCGATTGATTTGTGTCAAATTAACTGGTGAACGTAGATAAAATATACATACAGCAAGAACAGATGCACAGGCATGAATAGTCGATACAATATAACTTTTGATTAATGGTGTAATAGACGATGGAAGAATAAAAAATATAAAGCTGTTAAAAGCGACGGAGAAAAAAATCAATAACGATATGGGAACATCCGATGAAGGATTCGTTCCAAGATCTATATATGAATATGCAGGTATACACTACTGCCAATAGACAATGGTATAAAATACTTACATTGAGCACGAACATCGTCGTCAAGCAACATTGATGATTAAAGAAGCTGTTCGTTTGTTTGTCGTACTACACGTGACAATGTTTCTTGTGTATTGGAGAGGATCTATTACGATTATAACAGATAAGAACAAACAGAACTGAGAAAAAAAAGAGATGATACTTCATTTTGTATGCAAAACGAGCTAAATAGTTCGACAATGGCAAATCATTTTAATAAAATCTACATTCTTCTCTGTAATGCTGAAAATATTCATCACTGAGACTACAAAGTTATATATAAATGATGTGAATCATCTTGATATTAGATCATTAGTTTTAACACTACGGATCAAACAATATTATCTTTCTACTTTCATATCCTTAACGTCCAAATCAGAATACACTGAAGAAAAATTAAGTCGAGAATAGATTATTGTCGAACAAAGTTCGAAATCACTAACTACCACTAGATATGAAAGGAACTGCGCATATTTATATCACTGTTCAAATCTTTATCATTATTATCACAAAGTTTTTGCTTAGTTGTTTGCATGCAAATTGATGATCGAGATGTAATGGTGGAAACAAAGTATCCATGAAAAAAACTCATGCAATAGATGTCGTTCGTCGGCAACCAGTCATACACTTCCAAATTTTGAGTTGCAGTGTAAAACACTAGAGGTAGCTATAGTAAATCAATAATATTGTCTAGACGTTTGTCTTTTTTTCTTTTATAATTATTCTACTTTTCATCAGTCGTGTAAAGCAGATATTGCTATCATTGTCGAGAAGAGTTAACTTTATTGAACGGTTGTAGTTTTCGTTGCTTTCTACGTCCATAATGACAAGAGTCTTGGATCTTCATGGTTCTCTTCAAATATGGCTTCATTGAAGCACACTACAATAATGATAAGAAATTGCAGAGACTGATTTTATTATTTCAAACGACTTCTCAGATTTCAAAATCGATCAAATAAAGTGAAAATTGAAAACAACATAAGTCTACCAAAACTACATGCCATCTCATTGTTGTGCAGATATTTATATCATTTCGAATCATTTAGATTCAAGTTTGTTCCTACAACAACTCATCGTACAGTTCTCTACAAAATGAAATATTCAAATTGACAATTACAATCTTCTTTAATTTTTTGATGTAACATGACTTTCTTCAATCATAACCAAACATTTTTAAAAAGAAACTTCTATTTCGATCTTGTGTATGCAGTTTTATGATTCTAACATCATTGTTGGACTGCCATGAAATCATTCAGAGTTCTTATTTTGAGTAAATTTTCTAGAAACAATAATGTTTTTATACGATAATTGCGATTGTTAATTGTAAACGTATCACAATAGAACCTTTGATAACATGAATATCGACAGACGTTTGAGATTGATTTTTCACATAAAGGATTAAAGAAAAACATTAAACTTTTGTCAGCTTTCGTAATGGCGTTGGTGTTTATTTTAGGTAGAACGTCAATAAAAGATAGCAGTACTGAATATCCATTTGTACTTAAACGCTGATCGATCTTCCACCAATATCATATATTAATATCTTTTTTACATGTTGTTTATCATCAACTTCTTCATTAATGTGAAAATAGTTGATCAACACAACTTCCTCAGTTTTTATTTATTAATTAAATTGTTGGATCGTTTAGATGACGTATGTTACCAAATCGTCATCCTCAACTTTCACATGATTTCTTACGATATTCAATTTTGCACTGTGTGAGAGTAAATTGCAGTAACTCGGTGCATATTTGTGTTCTAAAGTAAAATTCAGCTACACACTTCTACTACGTCGTCATCATTTTCAAATATCGAATAATGATCTATTGAAATGAAATAGATCAAATGAAGGAAAGTTTATGAATACTCTTTCAATGTCTAAATTTATTTCAATCGTTAAGTGTGATTGAAAAACGAGAACTATCTATACGAATATGTCTGTTTTTTATATTGATTTTGAGCATCGTTTTATGGACCACTCAGAATGTTATTTAGTGGAAATGACGCAACAATTTTTTCCACGTACTTGATACAGTTACTAATTATGTATTATATAAATCTGCCATAAAATAATTATTCTTCAAGAGCTTAAAGCATGTTTTCATCAAAAAACTGTTACCATCTTTTGAATGCTTGTAGACAAAAAAAAATAAGGGTCTCAATTAGACCTCATTTTGTAGTTTTCATACGATATTTAACTTCATGTGAGAGTTACGTAAAATGTAAAGTTTTAAGACTTTTAAGGAAAAGTTTACTGGTTGGTTATAATAGAGCACATCTATACGTATATGAGAAACATCGTTACATAAAATATGTGCTTTAATAGTTTATGACAGAGAACTCTTGATGGCAAACTATAAAAAAAAATAGTAAGCGGACGATGCATACAACTCAGAACAAGTAGATTTTTGCATATGAGAAGTACAAATTAAAACAAGATAATATAAGGATTGATTCCATCGTTGCAGCGTTTTCGATAGTACTGACCGTTTATGATCTGATTGACCAACGAAAGTCACAAATAACATTCAACCTCAATTAACAGTTCTAGCTAGGGTGTGAGAGTGTGGGTATAGTTGTAGTGTAAAAGTGGGTAGGATATGTGGATGTGATTTTGATTCTACACAAGACTCACACATCTACACCGACACCCTTTCGAGACATACTGATATTTTAACAAACTGAATCATGTCGAAATAAGACTGCGTGTTATGTCTACTTTTTCTTAAGAGCAAACATAGGTTCATTTTTAGTAGAACATAATCCTTTTTTTTTTCGTTTTTATTTTTTCTTGAACTGATTGGATCATCGCATATACATATATATATCAAAAGAAAAAGAGATTAAAAGAACAAAAAAAAAGGAAGAGAGAAAGGTAGCACGAAAGAAAACATGAATCATGACAGAAATATATAGACTTCATATCATAATACTGCGTAATAAAATTTTTTCTGCTATGACGATTTGCTAACCAAATATATTTGACTCAAACGAAAAAGAAAATGTGCTTTTCAGCTGTACTTCTGAATAATAAAAAAAAAAAGACTTTATGCGTTGGAATTTTCCAATGAAAACAGAAATGCATAAATATACGACACACACTATCCTGCCGTCGTTTTTTTTACAGAATAGAAAGACTTACATCGTGAGTAATATGCATCTGAAACAAGCGTTTTTTTCTTCATGAGACCATTTGACAATGCGCTCTTAGTCTAAATATAAATTTTGCTTCTTTATAATAATATTAGATTGATATTGATAGATAGTTTGATTTTAAAAATATCGCCATGAAAGTTTTTGTCGAAGTCAGCATTCAGAATGTTTTTTTTCACGTTCTTTATGTTGACTATAGCCGTTTTCGTTTAACTTGCCTCCCTCCATCAAGAAGAAAAACAGAACATAACATATTTTAAATAATTGTAACATTCGTGACATTCAGCTTAATCTTTTCTTTTTCCACAATTTTACATAAGAGTTGGAAAATAAATAACAACAAAGTTTATTTAGAAAGTGCTTTTTAAAGTTGTCGATTTGTCTATAAACAGAATCGACGCAATTTTTTTTTTCATGATTTTTCCTCCTTTAAAAGAACTGTTTCTTTTATTTTAAAAACTATTATTAAGTTATTCGAATCTTTTAGATTGAGAAACAAATGAATGACGCTAGATTAAACAAAGAAGCATACATCCAAGTATCTCGACTAAAATCATTGAATGCAACTAGCTCAGATCCCAAGTTTGTACTTGAGAAATCACAATTTGAGGAGCAAGATAATGAAACAGAAGCAACTGCTTCATCGATTCAACCAGA
>CAJNOP010001629.1:7539-26785 GCA_905250075.1 Rotaria sp. Silwood1 | reverse complement strand
CTGGATAAAATTCATCCAAATCAATTTTATCCAGAAAGATTTTTAGATCAAGATCGACAACATCATCCATATGCATGGATTCAATTAGGTGCTGGTCATCAACAATGTCTTGGACAAGATTTTAGCTAAATTTCAATTAAAACTAATTGCAGCAAGATTAATCTAATATATCACATTTGGTGATGGTGGTTTGAATATAAACACAGGTGATCATTTAACTAGTGCTACTATCAAACCTCGAAATCAGTTTTGATGGATGATTCTAAATTTAGTTTCCATCATTTATCGATTATTTCTATAATGATTCTAAAGAAACAAGAACATATACTATCACTAATATAAAGATGATTTCTTGTATTTATATTTTGTTATATCCATACTATCTATAGCTGAACAAACATGGCACAAGTAGAAAGGGTGAAGAAGTTCTGACTATAGATTTTATCAGCTAGACAAAAGCTTGGAAAGAGATGATAAAACGTTTCATAACAGTGCTTTCTAGCATGAGATTCTATTCAGAAATAGATATATACAAGTAGACACAAGTGAATGCTTTTTATTCGGAACTTATCTTGTCACGGCAAAAGATTGTTTTTCAATGATTACTCACGTCACTTCATTGAAAATATGAATTGTGGCAAAAGTTTGAGAGATACAATGATCTAATTAGGAGATTTCACACATCTCTTGAAAAGTCTAACCGATAGAATAAAAGCAGAATCAATCAAGTTTGTGAAGACACTTTGAAAAATTAGAAGAAATTAACTTCCAGCAACTGCTTTCTCGTCTAAAATGATGAGAGATTGAAAGAAGAATCTCAAAATAAATAATAAAATTAATATCATTTTCGACACTCTAAATGCCTAAAACGAGGCGAGCATGAATTTTCGCCTTCTTATTGCCAAAATATACTTAAGAAAAGTCGAAGCTGATTGTAGTGTTCCTTTTTATAACAGAGAACTAATCGAATAGCTAAATTGGTGAATGATGTTCGACATGTTTATTGTATGCGAGCTCATCTGTATAAGAAATACGAACCACATCACTGCTTTCTTTCGCAATTAATTCAAAATTTTGCGTTAGAAAATAAAGTGACTTACCAATCGAACAATTTAATTGATCGATTAGTAACATTTTCAATCATATTTCTAATGATCAACAATTCTTATGTAGTTAGAGTCCACATACGCTATTCTTTATTGAATTGATATTCGATTTTTTCGTTCGGTAGACATAAGATTGAATCTTTTCTTATTAATAACAGTATACTCTATCTATCGTTCATATTTTACACATGTTTTACATTTTACTGTACCATCCTTATTTGGACTGTAAAATAAATCGGAACATATATATATAAGTTTTTCATGAGTATCTTGTTACAACAAAAGATGAGTTCTACTTAGTGATGTTCAAATTACAATCTGTGAGTTCGAATTTGGAACTATTAGCATACCATATGAACAGTTCAGCCTGTTTCATTATCCTTTCACAAGATAAATCAAAATAAATTTTGTATATGTAATAGAAAAACAAATTTATATTTATCGTTTGAAAAGTGAATAATTGATGTAGAAAGGCAATTTCGAGATAGGATTCTGAAAGAACAATTATTTATGAGATAAATAATTATTATAAGAACCTAATCTCTACACTACTTTATCATATGGCTCATCACACATCCCTTATTTGTCATGTAAGTAGGTTATATATCTATTGTGTATATTAAAGTTCCACTGGACCTTCTCGCAAGTTTTAGTCATAATTGATGTGGCGAATTGCATTCATCGTAATCTATTAAAATACGTCAATCAACCTTTACGAGTTTTGTAAGAACACAGGCTTATCTAAACACAAGATATTTTGATGACGTTAGTTTTCTCATGATGATTATCTTCAATGAATTCAGCACTACTATTGAAAAGCATAGAATTAAAGTAATATGTAACGAAAATTTTTAATGCTCTACATTTTGTTGAAAAATAATAAAAATTCTTGCGCTTCTGCCAGTCAGATAAATGTGCTTTTTTTAAGAAAATCATTAATGTTCAAGATAAGAATTCTCATTTGATATTAGAAAATGCTCAACGAACAGTTTTTTCAAAGAAGGTTTTAGACGATTTTAATATGAACAAAAGAAATTTTTTATTTTTAGCTTTGTCAAAAAGCATCGCATATTATGAATAGAATTCTAGCAACAGTTATAAGCAATTCAGTACGATGTTGTATTTAGAAAGTTTATTATTTAGCTAAGAAAAATTTTAAAAAGACATTGATAAAGATGACAGTATATCGCTCACGAAAGTAACAATCTTTTCCCATGAAATAGAATGGTAAACATTTACAATAAGGTTGGCATATCGACCACGACATTGGCAATTTCTTCTGGGGAGATATTGAAAAACTTCACGAATTCGACTGTCCACCATTGGAATACTTAGGGACGTAGAATTTCAGTAAACTACTCATCAAAAACTTCCACTGATTTCCGTGACATATTCATACTGTGTGGATGTTTAAATGCTTGGGTGAACAAAGATCCAATGTGTAACCAGTACAAGAGCAGACTCGCTGCTAGTATTATTCGTGTTTGTACCGTAACTGCACATCCATAGTGATATTCTGAGACTACGAGCATATTATGAATTTATATTAACAGTTTTAGTTTATCATGATGAGACCAGAGGTTTTTTAAACTTTTTTAAATCCATTATCGTCAAGAGGAAAAGCAGATTACAATGAACATCACAATTGAAGAATACGAAATAGGAAAAGAAAGAGATGCCCTCAGGTTTTTGAGACACAAGAAAAATTCGATTCGGAAGACAGAGCTTATCATAGGTCTCGATCAATTATGGTATATTATGATGGATTCTGTGCTTGTTAAAATCTATTAGGATCTACATTTTCTTTATTGATTTGAAATTATTGTAAAACTAGCTTGTTTCTACTAAACTCTAGTTAAATTCAATAGATCTTAATGGATTCTGCTGAATATCGAGAGATTGCAGTAATGTTTGGTACACTTCGGTAAATATATTTTCTGATTCCCTAGAAGTCATCAGCATCCATCTGACAGAGTTTTAATCGGTTAATAAGGGTGTGGGTGTAGGTAAGGCAATAATACTCACAGCTACACCCGAAACCACATCCACACCCTTTACAAAATAATCTCTTATATTTTATTCTTCATCGTATTTTTAAAAGATTAATATCCCAATAACATGTATCCAAATACATTCTTTGGAAGAACATGTGCATTCATATCGACAAGATGTAATGTTTATAAAAATAAACCTTTTCATGACGCTTTACAAATAAAGAAATGAAAGAAAAAATTATAAAGCAGTTCTTCTATTTATTCTTACTCAAGAACATGTATGAGTCATAAAATCATAGAAAGAAAATTTTTCATCCTATCCGACGCCGTCCATTTAATGCTGTTTGTGATGTACGAGTATGATGCAGTGAAAGACCTTTAGAACGAAAAACTTTTCTCCTACCTTTCAATTAAATTTTGTTTTCATCGATTTCTACACAATTACCAACCATGTTGAAATGTTTCTTCTATTAGCAGATTTTTTTTCTCGTTTCAAGAAAAAGTTCATTTATAAAGAAGTAAAAGTAGAGCTAATGATATTGCAGCAAATGAAATTTTTTCATGATATTTCTGAGCAAAACCTGTTACATTTCGATTGAATAATTGAGCAAACTGTGCAATTGAATCGTGGTATGTAATTATCAAGAATTTGTTTTAGAAGATGAACATTTTCTGTATCATCGACGAAGTTATTATACACAAAACAACCAATTTGAATCAAATAGTAAAACTTTTCATAGATCTTATTTGCATAGTTGGAATTTATTTCTTAGACGAAGTGGACTCGAGATTGTATATTTCACTTTCCTTCAATACATCACCGAAATTAACCTTAATTAAATTATAATTATGACTGATATCCATTTTCATGAGTATAAAAAAAGAATAAGTGACTTTTTCAATTATATTTTCTATGAAAACAACTCTTCCGCCTACTTTAATTTGCGAAGTACTATACTAAAGAAGAGTCTTATTCAAGGGAGAAATAGCGAGGCTTCATCTACTTCCGAAGTTTTTTGAAGTACGAGGAAAGTACGCACTCCTGAAATCTTGCTCCTTCCTCCTTGGTCTTATTTCATTGGAAACAAATTTTCATCTAGAAAAACAATTGAAAAAAAAACAGTATCCAACGTGAAACAATTACGCTTCATACTTTTACATGAAATATTTAGCTCTTGTTTTCTGTTGACTTGTAGGGGAAAATATAGAGAAAAAAAACATCAAATGGCATCTGTCACCTCAATTTCAACAACAATCGATGACATTATTCATCGAGCAAGTGAAGTAAAAGTGCTTCAAGACCATTTCAAATTGATCACAACTAGTTTAGCTCGTCTTCGGAATGAATTGAATGATACAATTGAAACATTGCATCAAACTCGTACACAACAAGATCTTGCACTAATATTAAAAGCCATTAATGAAATTGTTACAAGTTGCAGTCAAAATGAAAATAATCTTAATGGTATAACCTATAAAGACCTCGAATCTATATTGTTTCGTCTTCAATTTCGACTCATTCAACTTGAAACCAATACAAAAGACGACTATCAATTGAGAGCTCAAATGCTTAGCAACGCATATCAAGAACAGCAACGTATTATGCAGAAATCTTTTGATGAGATGACGAAAGAAAGATTAGGAGCTATGGAAAAGAATACAATAGAACAACTACGTCTCTTACGTGAAAAATACACAAAAACAATTGAATCCTATCTTCGCAGTTGTATTGAATTACATCAAAATGAGTCATTTACTGATCTCACTGGTGAAATTGTTGCCAAAGTTGCTCATATGTCTTATCAAATATCTTCCGAAGATCAAACTCAACTAGAACTCAATTGGAAATCATGCAAACTCCCACTCACAAGTAAATTCATTCAATTTAAACCTGATAAATCTACAGTATTCGAAAGAAATGAATCACGACGATTGTTAATGAACAATAAAGACACTATGCTACGAACTATACATATCAGAAAAGAGGCATCAGCAGGAATATGGAAACAATTGCTTTCAGCACCCTACATGATGTCAATGGTTGATAGAGATCGCGATTCAAAAGAAGATAATATTACTGAAGAAACTATTATTCGAACAAAACGTTGGATTAGTATTTCAGGTAATGCAGGAAGTGGCAAAACAAGTTTTGTTCGACAAATTGTTCGTCAACTAGCTGAAACATTTCTACTCAATGAACAACATTCAACAAATTATGGTCCTCTTCGTATACCGATTTTGATTGGTATTAGCGACTTTGTCGAAATATTGAAAGAGCAACCATCACTTACTTTATTTGATTATATTGGAAAGCATAAATGGTTGGGAAACTCAATTATCGATGATGCATCTATTTCTATTGATGATTTATCTTATGCTCTTCAAGATTACATAAAACAAGGCCAAGCTCTAATTATACTTGATGGTCTTGACCAAATTTCATTTCTCAATCAACGATCAAAAATTATCGATGTAATTCAAACGTTTGTTGATACTTATTTTCAAACACCTACGAATGTATCTATCTTCGACAATCCATATCTAAGTAAACTGCTTGATGATCCATCTCAATCTGGAGGCAATCAAATTATTATTACAAGTCGTATAGTTGATTATTATGCTGCTCCTCTAGCTGGACAATTCGCTCATTACACAATTCAGCCGATGAATAGGGAACATATCAAAGATTTTATTGATTATTGGTTTTTTCATGTTCATCAACAGATAATCGAGATTGTAAACTCTTCAATAGTTAATCAAGGAAAGATTCAGAGTGAAGCATTGAAAAAAGAATTGGAAAAACCTGAAAATGTAACTCTTATTGATATGGCTTCTAATATTTATTTAGTATCATTTATTTGCACTCTATGTTTTAATCAATTCGATGGTTCACCATTACCTACTCAACGCATTCTTCTATATGATCAAATTATCAATTCTATGCTCAATTTGTCGATTAATAAACGATCCACGATTGAAATGTCAAAATTGATTCAAATTTTAAGTGACATTGCTATTTATATTCATGATTATTCATCATCAGGTCTTATTGATGAAGAACAAATGAAAGACATATGTATTAAATCAATCCAAACTTCTTTGGATAAAACATTATTTACCGAAGAAGATCTTCAGGATATTGAAAGTCAAGCCTTTGAATTTATACGAATTATTCGTGAAGATACAGGTTTTTTAGTTGCTCGAGGTGAATCACTTTATGGTTTTCTTCATTTGACATTTCAAGAATATTTCACTTGTTTAAAACTTATTGAAGTAGATTCATCAAAACAAAAGAAATTCATTACTGATAGACTCGATCGAAAAAATGAAATTCAACTTATTGCTAAATTACTTCGTCATCACACAAATGATCCACGTTTTCGTATACCAATTGTACTAGCATTAGGCAAGATTAGTTCTTCTTGGTCTCAAAATGATTTTGATAATCTATGTTATGAATTTATTCAAGATGAAAATCAATCTAATTCTCTTCTTCCACTTTGTGCTTTTATGTTAATTACTTGTGTTGATGATCTTGTTAAGTATCCTGCCGATGAAATTCTATTCAAGGCTTTAGATTGTTTAATAATTGCAGCTGGTCAACATAAATGGTCAATTGTTTCTCCATTTCTATTTGATCAAATGACAGTTGCATTAAAAAAATTTCGAAATGATATTATTCAACAATGGATTAACAATTTATTATCACGATCGTCTTCACATGATATTCAAACAATATCGAGTCTTTGTCATTTTATCGAAGGAAAACCTCATGAATTTGAAAATATTAAATGGTTAAATCAATCATTTTGTTCAATGCTGCAAACTTTGTCAACACTTGATAATGAAAATAATGAATTTGCTATTGATCGATTATTAGTTAAAATTGCTTACTCAAATCATCATTTATTACCTATCGATCCAAATACATTTAAAGGATTTCTTCTTCAAAAAGAAATAGAAGTGAATTCAATACCTATTGTTCTCTTTCCTTTAATCATTACTTTATATGGTGGTTTAAAAAGAAATGATCAAGCTGTCATTTTCGATCCATCTTATATACATCGAGAATGTTCAATAATAACACCAGCTTTAATAAGTTTCTTTTGTGAACAAGATCCAAATAGTCAAAATCAAAATTTGAAAAAGTTACAAGAAGAATGTTTAAAATCATTTTTAGTACGCATGAATAATCATGATGAATGTCCCCAATCCATTGATTTATGCACTGCAATTATTTGCTTTTATAATATTGAATATTTGCAAGATAATTTAAGTACCATATCGAATTCATTTTTATGTAAGTGTATGAATAGATTAAAATATATTTCAATGATTTTACGTCAATTCTTTTTTACTGCTGATCGAAATGATCGATGGATGGAAGATGAAATAACAAAATTTATTTCAACTGCAATCGAAAAATTTCAGTATGTTGAAGCAACAAGAATTCATTTTTTAGATTTATTAAATTCACTAGGAAGTAGTGTAGCTCGTTTGCGATCGTCTTCAAAATCTATTTTTATGGAAGGAGTTTCAAGAGTTGATAAGCGAATAACATTACATTTGACTAATTCTCTTCGAAAAAATAAGTTTCTCAATAGTCTTTTAGTGACAGATATACAATTTGATTCTAATCAAAAATCTTGCTCATTACTTCATCAGTTTACCAAACTTTTCTGGGTATTAGACCACAATGATGAATACAGAACACAATACAGAATGGCAGTTGCTATGGATACAGTACCGCAATATTTAGTTTTCCGAAATGATGAAGACCTTTTATTTACATTAACATTTGTTCCTGTACATTTACGAAATCTCTATGTTAGATTATTGAAAGAAAACTTTATTACGATCAATTCAAGAAATGCCACAATGAATAACAAACCACATCTATATTTTGGTCACATTCTAATTGAATGTTTTATATTGTTATCAAATGCATCGTGCAATACACTGTCTATTTTCGCTGCTGTAATTGCTCTGCTACCTTGGCTTCGAGTTCATAACTTAGAAAACTTTGGTAGTAGTCGTTTATGGTCATTGGCTCTAGAAGATTCTGACACTTTGGGCAGTTTTGAACAAAAGAGACAACGTTCAATGGATAATCAAACCGGTCGATACACAGATACAGATAAAGATATTTTTGACGGGAAGGATCTAACAGATGAACAGCGAAAAATACTAATTCAACATCATATTGAACAAGAATATGAAAGGCTTCAAAATGCGAGAATGGAAAACGATGAAAAAAATATGAAACTTTATTCCGCATCGATATCTTTAGCACATATTTGCCGTTGGGCTGAAGATGAAAGAAGATTATCTTTATTAGAACAAAGTATAAATGGTGCAATGTCAATTGAAAATAAAATTGCTCGTCTTGATGCATTATGTGCCATTGCTTTTTACGCTCACACAGATTTTGATAAACTTGAAGTAAGTAGAGATATGTCTCTACAAAAAGAAATTGAACATCAGTTCAACGAAATTTATTCAGATCTTCCTCTTCTATTACATGCTGCTATTTTCCTTCGATGTTTACCACTACTTCAACATTCACAAATGATTAATGATTGTCTTGAAAAACTCTTTTCTAAATTTGAAAATACTGATCAACGAGATCAACAAGCAGTCAATGAAGCGTTATTACCATATATACAATCAACTTATGTTTTGTCGTCTATTACAAATAGTTTCTCACTTGGTTTAATAGACAATATCAAAACAATACATAATAAATCTGTTGTCTTGAAAAAATATTTTCCTTTTGTTACACATGAAAATGTATCATTTACATTATTTATTTCAATTTTTTTTATTTCGGAATTAACCAGCGATCTTCGTGACTATATTAAGACAGATAATCGCAAATTCGTCATTGATGAATCAATTGTAACAAAGCTATTTCAAGTCGACAATTGTATACTGACAGAAACACAAGCATTTACAATAACAAATATTCTTGCCTTTATTTCATTACCAGATCAATCTAAACAGTTTTGAAAAACTTCGGATTATATTAAGCAATGTTCTTCACCGTATGAGTTGGGTAGAATTGAAGGCTCGTCGTTTATTGGAATCTTGGTTGAAATGGAAAAATTCAAATGAATTATTGACATTTGCCTATCATGCAGCAGTTCTTCTAAGTAACTCGAATCTTTGGTCTATCGAAGTCGCCACAATAATGTGTGATATTTTATGTTGTGATAATGATCGTTTTCGTCATCGAGTTGAAATAATTTTCAGATTATCAAGTGATAAAGATGTTCGTACAAGTTCAACATTGGGTATTAACGTCTTATTGACTTTGTTTAAGAAAAATATTCATTATCAGTTAACTTCAACATCTGCTAGACTTACACTAAATCGAATGATAGTAAATACAACTCTAGATATGCAATTTCATCTAGAAACGATACTTTGGTTAGAAAGATACAGAATTCATGCATTAATAAATCCTGAATATTGCCTCAACAAACCAAGACCATGCGCAAAATCTTATATATCTTCCTATTTTTCAACCGATATCTCAATTGATGCATGCTCTTGCGTTAATTTATGTCGACTGTCTAATGATTTGGTAATATATATGTGTGATATGATTGCATCGGGTTTCTTTGTATTTTTGGAGATCGACGGAGATACAACATCTGATGAAGTTTTAGAAAGTCACACTCAATTTATTGCTTCAGTAATTTTGACACTTTTTAACTCAATGAATTCTATTGATGATGCACGCCATTTAGCAGTCGACGCTCTTATGAATTTATTTGATACGTCCGAAAAAGAGGCAGTTCATCAAGCAATAGCGTATACCCTTGGTTATGTATGTAACGAGCAAACACATAAAACCTTACTTGATAGAATTCTATTGGCAATGACCACCGACGGTGATGAAAATTCTACCTATTCCAATAATGTTTTGATTGCATTAACTTCAAGTTATGCTTATTGTGTATGTATAAACGAAATTGCATTTGATAAAGACGACATGGACTTATTCTGTAGTTTGTTAAAACACTCGTCTCAGGATGTTGTGAGAGCAGCTCGTACAGGACTTGCTCGTGTTCGAAAAGATACATCATTTCTAGTTGAATCGCTTGCTTTTGATCATATTCAATGTTATCATGCATTGATTGGAGCAACTGCATACTTGTTTCTTTATGATGTTCAACAAAGCAGTGAAAATAATGTTGCAGATTTTATTGAGAAAAATCCAGATCTTTTACTAATCTTTATTGTTGAATTATACAACAGCATTCGTCATTTTACTACTAAAGTTGTACCAGTGGCTGACAATAATTATGTTTTAGCTTATGCATATCCTCAATATGTGAAAGTCGCCAGTTTAATCGCTGTACGAATGCCTGCAGCATTTTGTGCTTTTATTAAGGATTGGAGTGATGGAGATAATTTGAAACGTGCATTGTTTTATACTAGCAAACAACATAATTTTCCACAACGTGCTGCTTGTCTAACTATTCTATCGCTGTTAGGCGAGTTAACTGTCGATTTATGTGAGATGTTCACTGAAGCTTTACGTGATGATCCACATATTCAAAATACTTGTTACAAATGCATAACGCATATTCGTTCTATTAAAGATGAACAAGTCGTTTTTAATCTTTTATTTTCTTATTTGAAATCGAACTCAATGAATGTTCGATATATTACAGCTAAGCTACTTCTTCGTCTTTCTCAATTATCTCTTATTTCATTTCAACAAGTTCAAATAATATTGAATGATGCTATGTTAGATCCTAGTTCTAATGAAGAGCTATGGTTAATTGAAGAACAAGACGGTGTTTGGATAAAGTGCATATATTACTATGCTGGTTCATTGAAAGATGTTATTTATTCCCTTCTCGTTCAACAAATTATTGGTGATGCAAGTGAACCTGTTCGAAGAAATCAATTCAATGATATTGATTTCAATTTCATTGAATCTGAAAAATCATCACGTTTAGCTTCATGTCTTTATGAAACTCAAACTAATCAAGATGCAGAACCTGAGAACTCAACAGCACCGACTGATTTAAATGACGATAGTGACGGCTGAACTTCACTTTAAAACTTCTGCTATGAACATAAAACTGATGATGATGTATAACCAGTAATTGAAAAGATCATAATCATTAATGATCATAAAAACGAGAATCTTCATAGATTTGATACTGAAAATAAATCAATACAACCAAATAAGAAAAGTTATTCCATTTTTTCTAGTTTGTTTCGAAGTTTTTCTCTATAAATCGAGAATAAAAAGTTATTTTTCTCAATAATAAACAATATTTTTAAACTTAACTTTAAGTGAAAAAACATCAAAAGTATTAGAAATCAGTATCTTGCAAAAGAAAAAGACAGTTATTCTAAAAGATTTAATTATTAACACACAAGATGCTTCTCGAACTCAAATAGATCAGAAAAAATGAGTTAATCTCTCCATATATGAATATAATTTTCGATTTTGTTTAGAAATTTCGTCAATAACGAAAGTCATGTGGACATTTGCTGACATACACCCTCGATTTTTTTCAACGTGAGAGTAAATTATATATGAATAAAAAGTCTCCAACGCCTACAACATGAAGTTTGGTTCATCAAGTTAAACAATGTCATCTTATCCTCTAAACCTACAATATCTTAATTTTTATTTCATCGCAAAATTAACGTTTTTCTTCACTTGTTGTTTAGTCACATCTCTCATCCAAATCGACTCTCTGGTTTTATTGATATTGGCGCTCACAGGTGTTAGTAGATACAGCTCATCAAGTTCCATCTACATACGTAAATAGATCTCATCTATCTTTCTTTCGGAACGTTCATGCATTTTACAGAAGATCAATTCCATTTTCGGAATATCGTGGGAAAATCACTATTTTCAGTACGATAGTTTTCCGGTTCAGAATATGACTCTCATGCTCGTGTGTTTTTCCAACGAATAACTGCAGAAAATTCAGTGGATACGACGAGTAACATGACGAAATAGCATCGTCAAAACTCAATTCGAGCCCTAATTATGGATCTCGGTATCGATTATAGTACTGTTAAGAATGCTAGATGGGTTTAAGAAAAACATCAAGAACAAAATTCAAGAATTGGACAATAACTGTTTCAATAATTGAAAATTCATACACTATTTATGTTTATTTCCAAAAACAAAAAATAAGTATTTAGATGTTTCTGAATTTAAATAAAAAGACTATTTGTATAGATGTTGGTTGCATCACTTCTTTGACTAGGTCATTACGACATAGACAAAATTTTATAGCTTATTTCTTGATTTAATTAAGTTTCAGGTGCAGGCTTGAATGATCAAGAAAACTATGCTACCATTGGAATTACTACGAGTTTTGTGCACTTATTCATTTCTTTATATGACTTTCTTTTATTTTTTTTTGTTTTGTGGTATTGACTGCATGCACAACTAGGCGATGGAATTATTTATTGGCAGGATGCAATATATTTTATTTTCGTAGTCTTTCTCATTTTGTCAGATATATTACGTGAGTATTAGAAGTCTTTTTCTCTAGTTCTTAGCATTGATAGTATATGTTACGTTTACTTTCTATGTCTAGTATACTGTTCATCATCTACAAAACTGTTTTTCCGATTCTAGAATTTGTATGCTTTTGTTTGGCTATGTTTTATCCATTATGCATTATAATGATCTAAATTTTTTCTTAGCATAGAAAGGGCGGTCTTTTATAACTCAATACTGTGTACTCTTCAATGCATAGGTCTCGCTTTGTTTCAATGAACAATCAATATCACTTTTATTTGAGTATGTTGAATTAATTCTTTCTTTTTTTTCCCGAAGACCAATATTTTCATACTCGTCACAAGCGTTCTTTAAAATCGACAGAAAAGTCATCCCTCGTTTGACATTTGTTACTTCAAAATTCTATTTTTAACAGAAAACCAAAGTAATGATTAGATGTCTTCTATCGAATTCTAGAATACTGAATTTTTTCTCTTTATTTTGAATCGGGAGACATTTAGAGAGATTTCATGCGAGTCTTTTCGCGGTATCCGAATCAAAAAAGATAGCTTATATATGTACTAGCTCAGTACTCCACATTTCATTCGTGAAAACTGCATTGATTGTCAAAAGAAAGTTTTTCTGTAGTATCACATGTGAGTCCCGGAAAGTCAACTGGTTTTTGAATATTCAATTTCGATATCTGAAGAGAGAGAGAGAGATTCTTAATCGAGAATTTGTTCTATTTTGTCTACTCTGCTGAAACGATTTATTTATCAACTCTCACAGATATTTGAGTATTAATTCTTGAATAATTAAATAGATACTTAAATTTCGAGCATTATATGTGAATACATCCAAACTCATACTGTCTTAGAGCAAAATCCATCGAAACCAAGTTCTAATTACATGTAGTATAATTTATGGTACTCATGAAAATATAATAATCATGATATGAAATTGTATGATACAAAATAGGATTTTCTAAGTTAAAACTACAAATATAGTTTTGCGTTCATACGTATCATGGAATAGCTGTTGATAAGTTGATCATGATGTATCATCGAAAGTACTCTGCGAACTGATTCATCATTAACATCGTGCAAACATATCAGCGTAATAAAATTGAGATTGTTATTCGTAGTGTTTCTTAATAGAAAAAAACTTGATATATGGATTCAAAGTTATCTAGTTCAAGTTTTACATCGAGATATTGCACATATGGGCAGGTACTAATGATAAGTTTAATGTCTTCTAGTGTCAGCTGAAGTGCTTCAACATCAACAGATCCTTTTGTTATCTTGTTGCTGGAGATTATCGTGACAGCATAAAATGGATTAGCGAATCACGTTAGAGAACGAATATTGGGTGTAATACGTAATAGTTCGAGTAGTCGAGTAAAATCAAGACCATTCCAATCGAAACCTATTCGTGTAAGTGGTGTGTAGATGTTGATCAGGTGTCGTTGCGTGTGTGAGTGGATAAATTGCTAGATCAGACATTAGCAACTCCACCCACATCCACACCCTCTTTTCGGACCTTAGCATTGATCTTCTAAGAGATAATTTTCTATTGTGGGAGAAGTTTAGGTTTTCTTTCTTGTTCAATACTACCATTGTAAATAGAAATTTATATTGAAAAAAAACTTATACTCTTCCACTGTATGAAATATTCATATTCCGTGAGCCATACATTTTTTTGAAAGAATATTTATTATGCAAGAGAAAAAAAGATAATCCATGGAAAATGTCAATAGAGAGATTGTTTAAAATGAAAGATAATTAAGTTGCTATGAGAACCATATATGAACTGATAGTTTATCAAAACGATATGTAAAATTAAGTTTTTGACAACATTGTATTTGATCAAAGACAGATCGAATATTGTGACAAGACTTTTGTACTTCTTCTCTATTAGAATAGTGTGGCATGTATTGAAATGATGCTGTCTTTAAATGTTTGAATCGATCGAGGAAATCAATCATTTCTGTTGTTGAACACGTATGATATATGTGTAAATGTTCAATGTTTGGAAAAATCATGGATAATTTTTCAATACTATAGATTGAAGTATTTATGAATGATTCACTTATTGTTAATCTCCGGATATTTTTAAGTTTTTTAGAACAAATTCGCTTGAGAAAAATATTCATTTCTTTTTTGATTGATATTTCACAGAGATTTGGCATTTCTCTTAATAAATACATCACTGGGAAATTTTTCACCGATAAATTTAAAACCAAATGTTGTACTCGACAAAGATCAAGAATACTTTTTAAAGTGGATATGCAATGAGGGTAATCGATACCTAGTGTTTGAACATGAGGAAAATAATGATTTGTATTATTTGATATTGATGATAAAGTTAGTCTGTTGATAGTTTCGTAGAAAATTATATTATCAGATACTGTTGAAAATAGGGGAAACTGGAAATCTTCATCAACTGTCGTTTGATAAAAGTGAGGTACTGAATAAAGATTTTTGCGACCACAGGCTACAAACCAATGTTTTTCTTCAAGCCAAAATGAAGTACGAAATGAATCAAGATCTTGAGATTCTAATGAAACTGATAGGTTAAACATGAAATTAAATGTGATAAGATGCTGCACTATCATTTGCCATCGTTGACCATTGACTACATCACAGTTACAATTAACAATTAATATCAAATGTTTAAGACGAGGCAAGTTTGACATCATTTCTTCTAGATGACTCATTGAGATATTTGAACCTAAAAATTCTTTTATTATAACGATGATTTAGTATTTTAAGAAACTGACCTTCAATTTCTAGAACCAGTCGTTTCAATTGAGTCAATGGATAAAGAAATTGTGTAGTCGAATCATCAAGTTCAAATTTAGTTTCAAGTGATTTTAGTCGAGTTGCTACAGAACTAATATGTTTAACTATATCGACTGAAGATCGTTCGAGTATTAAATGTTGAAGTTGAGGAAATTGTATTGAATTCAAGAAATCTCCATGAGATAATTTCAATCGACATAATTGAGGTAATATTGGACCATAAATATTAAATAAACGGCTATCAAGTTGGTTGAGATCAAATCCAGTAATATCGGAAATCCACGAATTGATTCGACTTGGTTGAGTGTAGAAAAATGAACGTAAGTTCTTGAGTTCAACCATACTTTGTATAATATTTTCCCATAGATGTGGCCCAATATCAAATAAAGTCAATGACTGAAGATGAGTGAATTGATTGATTTGAAAATATGTTAAAAATAATTCTGCTAAACCAGGAGTATCTTCATCATTCGAGAGTATCAGTCCAATGACTCGATCAGGTACAATATGCTTACAGATAAGATCAAAATTAGGTTTTGAAATTGATTTGAAATTTACATAGTAATTTGAGTAGGTAATCAATACAGCATCAAGATAGGAGCTAACATTCATAAATGTATAAAAAATTTCATGAGCCGAAAAATAACTGAATAAATCATCGATGAGTTCGACGGGTAAAATATCTAATCGGCAGTTACTCATCATAATGTAACAGATTTATAAAAAATAAATGTAATATTTATTATTTGTTTTATCCAAAATTGTTATGAAATATGTGCATGAGTCGTCTAATATTTTACTCGTATGCTTTCATTTAAACGCAAAAACAACTCTTGTGTCATAAATAAAAAGAGAACGGTAGTAAAAAAACAAACTGTATTTTAATGATTCATCACTACAACAATCTCTGATATGAATATCAAAACATTGATTTCTTTTAAAGAGAATTATGAAAAGCGTAAGCATTTATATATAGAATAAATTATGACAGATATTCAAATATAAACTACAGACATTTCATATAAATTTTCAGTATTTACCAAAATATGAGAAAGAAATTTCCAAGTAATCGAATTGATGACTCATTTATTTCAAGAATATGTATCGTAAGATGTCGGCGTAGTGGATGTTGTTCATTGCTTTCATCAAATCCCACACCCTCAAGAGGATATAGTTAGAATAATTTCCAATAAATTATTAATTAAAGATAACAACAATGTTTTATATTATCTTTTTATTATGAATAAATCAAGAAATTTGATTTCTATAGTTTTGTCTATTTATTCTGATGTATACTGCAATGAATCATATTTTAATTAATTTTGACTTCTTTCAGACTAAATCAGTACAAAATATAGTCTTTCTATTTCCTTTCTAATATGCAATCAAAATACGTTACATAAACAAAGAGTTCTTAATTGAATAATAAATTCATAAAAAAAAAGAAAAAATTAAAAATGATCTTGACATGAAGATTGTCCATTTTTATAAAAATGATGAAGGCGATTAGCATTACGGACAATAATTTCACGTTGTCGAATTTTTGCTATTCGTTTTATAGCTTCATCTGAAGTGAAAACAAAAAAGGATTTATACATTGTTAAGAATATGACCGCATAAAGCTGATTCAATAGTTTCTTTTTCGTCTAATTCACGAGTTAACCAAGAAGAATCACACTTGTAACCATTTTCAATTAATTCAGATTTTATGAGATCAGCTGCAGCATGGATTCCTTTTGATTGAGGATATGAATGATCATCAACTGTGAATCCCTAAAAAGTAAACAAATTTTTTTCATTTTTCTTAAAGTTTAAAAAGAAAAAATTTACCACTACTTCATCATTTGCATCAGTCCATGAAAAATCCTATTTTGACTTTTATTCGTAATTATTTTATTTGATTAGATCGAGAGTTTTTCGCTAGTTGATGTTCACCAATGGATGAATATATGTTTTATAGAAGAATTGCACCTGATAAAAGCCATTGTCTCTGATTAGAAAATAAATATTTCATTCGCTTGTATATCTTTTCAGATAAATTCCTATTGTGATTGTTACGTGCATTAGATAATAAGCAGACTAAGAGGTGACCACTCATTTCGTCCCATTACTTTTCGTCCCCTTACACTACGTCCCATTCATTTCGTCTCTCGCTCATTTTGTCCCTTTTCATTTCGTCCCAAATTCATTTTGTCCCAGTGTCATTTCGTCCCATACACTTCGTCCCAAACTCATTTTGTCCCGTTACACTTTGTCCTACCGGACAAGTCGTTTCTGACGATTCTACTTAATATACAATATCATGTACTATGATCTTCTACGTTTAATATATTAAATAAAATGAAGAATGAATAACAGTTCAAGAATTTAGTTTCACGTTAGCAGCCACACGGGCCAGATCTTGCGGGTGAGGGTCACAGCTTTCGAATCGAAAAATACGTTTTTCATCAGTCAATCGGTATTGCATGTACACGAACTCACCATGATACACAATCGGATTTCCTCTTTCACTCTTCAAAATTTCAATATCACCCATCGGTCGTATAGATAGCAACACTTGATTAAATCAGCAGTTACCGGGATTTTTTTTGGGGATTTTTTAATAAATCTATATACGTTTTTAAATAAATCCCGCACTATTTTGAGAGTGAGGGCGAAGGCGATGGTGAGGATGAGGATGTAGACGCAATTGTGGGTGAGGGCAAAGGGGGCAGCAGTCGAGTGAAGGTGCAAGAAAATCCTGATGCAGCTAATAAATCCCAATAAATCCCCATTAAATAAATAAATCCTAACAAATCCTATAGAAGAAATAAATCCCAAAACAATAAGTCCCGGTAGCCCCTCGATTAAATAGCAAAGAAGAACAGCTTTACGTGGTGAACAATATTTGAGTGTGAATTTTTTTTTTCTTTTCTGTTTCTCTTTCGTTAAAGTTAGCTAATCATATGAAAAAAGTAGGGACAAAGTGTAACGGGACAAAATGAGTTTGGGACGAAGTGTATAGGACGAAATGACACTGGGACAAAATGAATTTGGGACGAAATGAAAAGGGATAAAATGAGCGAGGGACGAAATGAATGGGACGTAGTGTAAGGGGACGAAAAGTAATGGGACGAAATGATAGGGTGCCGACTAAGATGAAAACAATAAACAAATCAACAATATATCAATATAATTTATGACAATATAAGGTGAATTTGTCTTTTCATATTCATCTATCAAATTTAATGCTTCATCAAATAAATAAAAAATGGCTTAAACAATCAGCCTTAAATATAACATTAACTAATCATTGTTAATATAATAGACTAAATAAAATGACAAACCATTACAGTTACCACTTTTTCTGTTTTGAGAGTAATTTCATTGAAAATATTGTGAGCTTGTTGAAGAATACCTGAATGAGAACATGCATTTAACACACAAATATGTGAAATTTCATCATAGAGACTATTTGGTATCTGTCTATATAATTCAATAGCTCCAGAACCCATTCCATTAAGTACAAATTCATTAACTTCAAAAATAAATTATCAAATATGTAAAACAAAATGTGATATAGTGACTCATGGAATTTTCCCCCATAGTCACTGGACAGAGATATTGGAAAATTGGTGAGCGGACAACTGCTCACAGGAAATTGATCATGGGACAACTGATCACGGACAATTAATCATGGATAATTGATCATGACAGACAACTGATCACGGCGGACAACTGATCATGAATAACTGATCATAAAGGAAAATTGATCATGAAGGGTCATGAGATTATTGTTATCGTTTAGGGTGAGTGGTGTGGGTGTGGGAGTAGGTGTAGGTGTGGGGGGGGGGGGGGGGGTGGGGGGGGGGGGGGGGG
>CAJNOP010001628.1:0-26788 GCA_905250075.1 Rotaria sp. Silwood1 | reverse complement strand
CACCCACACCACCCACACCCACACCCTCCATTGAAAATAGGCGGTATGTTGATGATTACCATCATGATAATATAAGAAAAATTTATTTTAGGACCAGGTCACATTGTTCAAATTGATGAATCATGTTTTGGAAAACGGAAATATCAACGTGGTCGTTTATTGAACAGTCAATGGGTCTTTGGTGGTATTGATATCGTCACAAAACAATGTTTTGCAGTACCAGTTGATAATCGTGAGGCAGCTACATTATTACCAATAATTCAAGAATATGTTTTACCAGGTACTGTTAATGCACTTAAAAGGCTATTAAAAATTATACCTTTCTCTTTTATTAGATACAACTATTCATTCAGATGAGTGGAAAGCATATCACAATCTCGGAAGAAATCCAGATTATGTTCATTTAACAGTCAATCATTCATTGAATTTCGTTGATCGAACTACCGGTGTACATACCCAGAAAATTGAAAATACCTGGATGTTGGTCAAACGTAAACATAAAAAACAAGTTGGATTTTCTCGAACTTTATTGGAATCTTATTTAAAGGAATTTATGTGGCGTCAAGAATTTGGTGATAAACCTTTGAAAAGCTTAGTTTTACAAATTAATACATTGTATCCTGTGGTTTAATTTTTTTTTTTGAAATAAACTCAATCGTTCGTAAATGACATCTTTTGTAAATGAGGACATCTTTAATGAACAGCTCCTTATTCGTTCAATAGTGGTGTGCTTATTTTCCAATAATTTTTTTTTCCTGTTCTGTCTTTATATATATGAACGATAGTGGTGTGCTTAAACTGCACATGCACCGTTTCGCCTAATAAGAAGGACTTCCGGGTAGTCCCTAAAAGCTCGGCCAGGAACTGTCTTGGTGTCCGTGGCACACGATCGAGCCACCAGACTCACTGACATATGACATCGGATGGGTGCATGTGGATGATGTGGGTCTTCCCGCGCGTGCATGAGCATTACGCTCGCCAGGGCTCCACCAGGATGGTTCCTGGTCGCGCGAAGAGAATAGAATAGCAATGAATTCATTTTTTCATTGAATCGCGATTTGTTTGAAAGAGAAAGAGAACAAAAAAAGTAAAATTCATCATCGTATTGAATTTCATTCGATATCAAATTTTTGTACTCGATGATTTCCGTAATCGACGACATAGAGATTGCCATGTCGATCGAATGATAAACCTGTGGGATAATTGAGTTGATTCGACTGTGCTCCTTCATCGTTTCCATCGACAATGGCACTTCCTCGTGTGGCTCCTTTTGGCCAACGCATGATTCGATGATTCCTACCATCAGCCACATAGACAGTACCCAATTGATCAACAATGACTCCTTCAGGATCATTCAATTGTGTAAGACTATTTCCTTCTCCATGGCCACCGGTGACGATAATGCCTTGTGTTGCACCTTCTTCCCATTTCATTACACGATGATTTTCATTATCAGACACATAAACTAAATGATCTCGATCGACAAATACGTAGCTGGGATAAGAGAGTTGATCGAGACAATTTCCTTTTCCATTACCACCTGCAACCACTGTACCTTTAGTATCACCAATTTTATATCGTCTCACTTCATGTTTTCCATTGTCAACGACATAGAGATAACCATTGTCGTCCATTGTCAAACCCACGCAAGCGATATTCGAAATAATTGTTTCTCCACTAGTACCATTTCGACGAGGCCATCGAACTACTCTGTTATTCCCCCAATCGCTGATGATGAGACTATCGCTCTCTTTGTCGATAATCACATCTAATGGGTTATTTAATTGATGAGCTCCATCTCCTTTTCTATTTCCACCAGCAACTACTTTTCCATTCGTTGCACCAGATTTCCATTCCACAATACGATGATTCAACCAATCAGCGACATAAATCGTTTGATCGTCGTCGACGTACAAACCCCATGGCCGATGGAGTTGATTGGTTTCACTGCCTTGCCCATTTCCTCCAGCAACAGTGATACCATTCTGTGCCCATTTTGCATTCCGATGAATATCAATGGAACTTGCACGCATTGGTACTAAAATGAAAACAAAAGTATAAAGTAGAAATAAACATCGATTTCATTGAAATGAGTCATTCTCATTGGTTTTATGCAGTATTGAACTGCTCTCAATTACAAAAGCTTGTTACTTATGAACTTGATTAGAATCTGATTTTCTCAAGGTTGAAAACAAACATTGTTGATGTTCTCAAATATTTTGTGTAAGAATCGTTAGTTTGACTAAAACTAACTAAAATTTAACTGGTGATGTGAAAAATTGCGATGAACTTGGATTTTTATCGTGAAAGAAGTTTTCTTTTTTATCGAATTTTTCCAACATATTCACTGATTTTGTTAGTTCGAGTTTGAAGTATATTTAAAAATCATTTCATTTTTTTTTCTTTGGATTTTACAATAAAATGAGTTATAACAGAATTTGAACGTAAGGAAAAACAATTTTGTTATCAGTTGATAGTAAACGGTGTATGATTTATATTCATCCCACATTTCTGAGTGAAATGAGACAAAATAAATTTGCCACTTTTATATGAATTCCTTAAAAACATCTTGCTAGATAATAACGATAGTTAATTATACTTAACTACCATGCATAAGACGTTTTTGGCTGATTCATATAAAAAAATTACAAATTTTTTGTGTAAGTATTTTTCTTTCTTATTCCATTTACGAATGTGTGACAAATATAAATCGTACATCATTCGAAAGTATTTTATGCCATGAATTTTGCATCATACTTATTATTGAGTAATTTATTCCTGAATCTCAAAAAAAACAAGTAGTTTGTAGAAAAGCTAATCGAAGTGCTAAATAAGATAAGTTTAGATAAAATAATATGTAAGTTCAAATTTTAGTAGATGAAAAGAACTCAAAAACAAATCTCTCCCAAGTTCAAGAATATTTGAAAAATTTGTCATGTTCATTATTCTGCATTGTAGCACAAACATTGATCTATATACCAATCAATCAAATCTTTTATTCTGAATTCATTTCTAATGTATTACAAATTTTCAACTTAATAGGGTATGGGACACGGTTTTTTAAACAATAGTAGTTTCGATCAAGGATCGATTTCGAACTTTCTAAAATTAAGTATTTTCACGTCTTTACAAGACAATACGAATCGCCTATCGAAACCTTGGTCTAAAATCTTTGCAAGCTTGTGCTTTGTAGGTTACCCTAGTGAATGTACTGAGTTAAGGGTACCCGAAAAAGTACCCTGCTACTAGTATGTCACAGGATCTGTTAGGTACTCAAGTACCTTATCGGGTACCCTGATAGAAAGCGTCTAGTAAATGGGTACTTAAAGGTACTGATCAAGTAATCAACTGGGTACTATTCTACAGTATTTTTAGGTACCCTGTTGCCAAAATTCCAGTATGTTGATGATCGAATCTAACCTTTGACGCTTTTCATTTTTGTTTCTCTTAAAGAAATTTATCACATTTTTTCGATTTTATTTAATTTAATTTTTCCAACTCTGAAAGCTCAAGTAGGTCAAATTTCGAGATCTGACCGGATTTGAGTTGGTCGGATCTCCATCAGACCACATCAGGGTAGTCCTTTCTCAATTTACGATCGAGATCGGCATGTTCTCGACTAGTAAATAGTCAAGAAATAATCTAGAAAAGGTTCGTATGAAAAAAATATTAATTTCTTATGTTTTGTCAAGTTGTTTATATGAAGCCGTGCGTGCAAAACAAAACGGTGAATGAACAGTTGTTACATAGAACGCAACAAATCTAAGGTACCTCGTAGAGCTTTTCTCAGTAAAATTACAGATGCAGGTACCCATAGAAGTACTTGTTCAGTAAACATACTGCTATGGGTACCCAGTGCAGTACCTACATCAGTATAATTATTGAGAATTTTCGAAGTACCTATATCGGGTACCTTGCTGAAGCTTTCTCAGTACATGGGTACCCTGAACTCAGTACTTTCTCTAGGGTATTCAATAGGTATAAATTTTTGAGGATTCTTACAAAAAAAACGATAGTAAAAGATTTCATCATGATTCTAGTTATTCTCAATAGCAATAAGTGTGAAGATTTCTTCTTCAAATTGTTATTGTATCGCATTCTGAACTGGTTAAATCCTAGAAGAAAGTTTTGTTTTGTTGGTCTAGAATTTTCTAAAGGTTGATACTGATACTGATTTGAGCTTTAAATTAGAAACAATACTTCTATGATTATATCTTGAATGGACAGTTACGGAACCGATGAAGTTAATAAAAAATGTCATGCAGTTTTATAAACTCCCTAAAAATAATTTAAATAATTTCATCCTTTTTAATTTATCTATGAAGAATCTAGCTATAATTGAAATCTGGATTAAATTTAATACTATTTAATCAATTTTCATTTTTATTACATGTAATGTCATGTATTTTTAATATGTTTAATGTCTCAGTGCAATTGGAAGAAGTGTACATTTTAGTATTATTTCTTTTCTTTCATCGACAAAAAACAAATACATGTAAAACGGTATGAGACCTTTCATTATGTGTCAAACAACTCGAAGATGAGAGTCAGAATCAGGCTTGCCGATTAGGGGGAGATTTCCCCTCCCTAAAATGCTAGGCTGTCTGCCAAAATTTTTAACACTTTCTGCGAAAAAAACTTAATATTGTCTGGGAAATTTTCACTATTTTTGAAGGAATCGAAGCATTTTCTGCCAAAATTTTATCCCCCCCCCACTCCTGAAAACAATCGACAACCCTGGTCAGAATCAAAACAACACTTTCTGCTTTTTAAATCAAAGAGATTGTGAGACATAAAATTCGAGTAGATAGTTTTATTTTCTACTCATAGATAATGGCATAGACCTATATGAAATGCTTATTAATACTATAGATTTATTTCAATTAAATCAAACTTCTGAAATATCTCTTATACACATGGAAATAATCAGTCTGATCGGCTACTTTGCTTCGTTTTTTTGCACATAAACTTCAGTCTTATTTTAGAACAAGTACAGTCAACATTTGCTCTATATTTGATATTATATAAAATCCTATTCATTATTTTTCATTTTTCTATATTAATAATATAAATAACAATTAGTTTTAATTTTAATTTTTCTATGTTGGTAATATACATAACGGTTAGTTTTATTGCTTTTATTTTCTATATCAATAATACAAGAATCTTAATTCTCATTTCTTGTTTTTCTAAATTGGCAGTTTAGAAAATTTTATTTATTATTTTTGATATTTTATATTGATAATATAGAAAATCTCAATTTTAATTTTTGATATCTCTATAACGATAATATAGAAAATCTTATTTTTGAATTCTTATCGATTTTAATTGATAATACAAATATCAGTTAGTTTTAATTCTTTTTTTTCTATATTATCGATATAGAAAAATACAAAATAAAAACTACCCTAGTGAAACATCTTGTAAGCAAGATCTTGGATCTTGTGACAAGACCTTGGCCAAGATACAAGGTACAGAAATGTTAACAGTTCTTGATAATTTAGGTACAAGATAATAACGTTATCATCTTGCACCAAGATCTTGACTTGGCAGCACCTGTTGCGGATGATTTTGCTACTGCTTAGAGCTAGATCGTCCCGAATCGTTTAAAAAAACATGATCTTCATTGAAGGGTATTCGTGAGGAAGAAGATTTTGAACGATTTTTGAACTGACCATTGGTCTCTAACTTGACTCCTTGTGTTTTCAGCAGCGATCTGACTTCAGATTCATATTCAGCATCAAATTTTACTTCGGATTGACTATCTCGTTAGTATTTAGAGTCATCCATAAGCGACTTTTGGTGATCATTTTTGAGCACGGATATTTCAGTTAAGATCTTATAGATCTGTACCTAAGATCTGACTATAGATCTTGACACAAGATAATGATATTAATATCTGTAGCTAGATTTTCAAGATCTGTTAACATTTCTGTACCTTGTATCTTGGCCAAGATCTTGGTTACAAGATGTTACACTAGGGTAAGATTTTCTATGTCAACAATATACAAAAAATAGAGAATAAAACAAATTGTTATCTTTGTTACCAATGTAGAAAAATAAAAAATAACATTCTCCATATGACCAATGGAAAAAATAAGAAATTAAAATCAGCATTTTCTAAATTATTATTACTATAGACAAATAGGACATAAAACTAGCTGTTTCTATATCATCAATATGGAAAAATAAAAAATAAAAAGTAAGATTTTCTATGTTATCAATGTAGAAAATAAAAAATAAATAGGATTTACTATTTTATCACTACAGAAAAATGAGGAACACAAGTAACCGTTTTGTACTCTATTAATATAGAAAGGTGAAAAATAAAAATAACCGTTTTCTACACTATTAGTATAAAAAAAGAAGAAAAAACTGACGTAAACTATTCGAGCCTTTTCCCCAGGTACTGTTCTTCATCGGAAAGCTGATGGAATCAACTATTCTCGAATAAGGGAAAGAATGGAACAGATCATACATGATCAGATACTATAACAGGCAAGATCTACATTATGTACTGTGTATGTTTCTTTTTTTGGATCTTATATGATCTGTTAAGATCTGACAAGAAGGATCCAGTCTGTCCAAATCAGTGTCTTAATCTTTGAGTCTTGTAAGATTATTTGCTGACACCGCACAATCAAAATCTGAGAACATCTTGAAAAAAATGAACATATAAGATATTGTCCGCTATTGTAACAAGATCATAGAAAAAACCTTACAAGGATAAGACCTTATTGGATCTTGCAGAATCTAACATCTGTTTTTTCGGGGTGGGTGTGAGTGTGGCTATAGATGAATCATTTACCCATCCATCATGGTAAGAATTTGAACATATAATTTCACCAATATAAAATCGGAAAATCTAATAAAAAGTTGCTTTTCCATAAAGGTCGTAAAAAACAGATCAGCTATTAAATATGAGGTTTTTCGGAAATTCACCAGATATAATAAAATTTTGTTCAGACTTTAAATAGCCTATTATCCAAAAATATGCAGCTTAAGTGAAATTGAAATATAAATACTGACATGATTGAAACAAGAAAAAAACATATCCTATTGTTCGGATGACAGGAAAATATATTTATTTACCTATATAACTAAAATACTAATCACCTATCTTATTTCTAACATCTTCTTGCATTTCAAGCTTTTCAACAGCGACCGAGAAAGTGTAAATTAAATTAAAATAGACTCATATCTATTCAATAATTTCAACGAATTGCCACCTTGACGTATGTAGATTAGGTTTCGTTTTTAGATTCTTTTCTCCTAAGTTCTTAGAACTAAATAATTGATACAGTTGAGTTTATTTGAAAAAAATTATTTACGTTAATCTTGAAAAATTTTCAATATAATCGTATGAAATGATCACTCGTAAAATCTGAACAAGGCTCATAGCTTCAGATTGAAGTAACAACGAATTTAGCTTATTGAGAAAATAAACAAATGTTAATCAAAACTAAACGGGTTGCAATCAATCAATTAAAATTCAAATAAACTAATATAACCTGTTTTTAGAAATATAACTGATTTCAATCATTATTTTTATAGAAGATTCGAAAAAAAAATCAAATTTTCCTCAGGTGATTTGACTCTTATTTTAATCATATTAAGGGAGCCCCCCCCCCCCTCAGAAAATCCAATTTTTCGGAGACGAGTCAAAATTGAAGTTTTATCGTAGGAAGATGCACCGAAATCTCTTCTTTCAAAACATCTATGGTATATCAAAAAATGAATTGATTTTGGCGAACTTATCGTCTAAGTAAAACTCGGTTCCTACTGTCATATTTTTCGAGAAATTCTCAGAGGTTTTTTCCAAGCTTTTTCGATCTTTTAGGCTGCTTTCTCTTTGCATCAGCATCTCGTAAAGTTTTTTTCTATACTCATCACTAAGAGACTATGAATACTTTATATTGAGATCACATTTTTATAGTCTATCTTGAACATGGATATATAAATCAGGTGATTTTCGGAAAAATCGATTTCTAATACTTATTTTCCGTTTTTCTCAAAACGAATTTTTTCGAGCATACCATTTACGCGGGCAAGGTTTTTTTAATAACGACTCCATAAATAAGGGATAATTTTTTTTTGTTGAATAGAGAACAGTTAGGGCTAGGTCGTAATAGAGTCCGATTTTTGAATTTCTCTTTTGCTGAAATAAAAAAGTTAGATATTTCATTTTTGTTAGCAGGGTTTTTGGGTACAATTTCGTGGATTTTGCGGAAAAGAGTTTTTAAAAATCAAACAAAGGGAAATTCAAAAATCGGGCTCTATTACGACCTAGCCCCATGGATGCTCTACAATCTGAAAGCCGCGCGGGCTTGTTAGCTCGTATCCTTATTGTGAAATCCTAGCCCGCGTAAACGGTAATGAATCAACCAGAACTCGTGCATTTCTTTGAGATTTGGGGAGATATTTTAACCATAAGCTATTCTAGTCAAGACTAACATTCTCGGAAATTTTGGTTGAAATCGGATGAAAAATAACAAAGTTGGTTTCTGAGGGGGTGCTTAAAGTAAAAAAAACATATCAAATGTTAAAACTCAAAAAATCCGAGATTTCTTCCAAATTTAAACGAACTGAAAGAAAAAAAATGTGGATCGTTATCACTCATTAATTTCTCTTTTTTGACTGCTGGGGATAGTTTATAATTATTTTGCAGTGTATTCGTGTTTAAATGCAGATGCATACATTTCTTTCATTAGATCATAGAATCAAACTTCGAAATATTCATTTTTGAGTACAGTTTCAACAATGATCAATACTATGATTTTCTTCCTCAAATTTTTATTCTATTTCATTCGTAGTATAAAAAATTTTTCTAGAACGTTTTTAAACGATTTATATTCATTGTGATTTTAGAAATTAGGCGCAGTTTTTTTTTTTGTTGTATTCAGGTTTGAATAAGATTTCCTTCTATACATTGAATGGTTATTCTATTATCGATGTTAAAATTTAATTATTTTATTTCATCATACTATTCATTATTACAAGTGTTTTAAAATTTTCATCTCAAAAAATCTTGTCTATTATTCTACGAAATTGTCTTCTAAATTGCTTCGTAATGTGAAATATGTATTCAATGTAGTAAATAAAAATTGTCTCTAAGTTATAGAAAGCAGTGAAACAAACAAGTTTTTTTTTTCTAACAGAGAAAAAGAAAAAAACAAGATTAATTTCTGTTTCATTGATTTTAAAGTGCTCTACAAACATACAGATCGACACAAGAATAAATACAGTCGGATTGAATAATAATCATATCCAGAAGTCTATTAATGTATAATATAATCAAAATTAAAAATTCTATTATCGACACTAATATGGCCAAAATACATTGTGTTAAAGAATTTCCGATCATCTCCAAAACAACCTGTAGTTTTTCAAAAAAATTCAAGACTGTCGAAAATATTATAGAATCACTACGAAGCGAGTATCTTATAAATTATTTTTCATTAAACTTTCATCATCAAGAAAATTTAAATGATACATTTTGATACGACCATGTTTGTTATATTTCACTCATGGATTTTTTCGACGATCAGTTTATTTATCTAACAAATAAAGTTCATTGCTCTAAAAATTATTTGTTTTTTTTAATAATTATCGAACATCAATCGAACAATTTTCTTCAGTAGGAGACTTCAACAGAGACGTACATTTTTAAATATGGTCATTTTTACTTTTATTTGCGATGCGATGGGAGAAGGGGCGAGTGATAGTCGTCGATTCGCCAAACTGCTAGATCCGTTAGTGTATGCATGAATGAATATCGCTGCATATCAATTATTAGTATCATTGAGCCATATATCTTCAAGTTTTATGCTCTAATAAGTATGAATGGTTTCCATACGAACGTATACACAAATGTAAAAAAGTTAATACAACGTTTCAAGTAATCTCTGTTTTCAATATATAAACGAGTTTTGGAAACTAAACATCAATGCATCGTCTTATTATTCAAGAATAATAAAGGAACTTTTTTTACATCGAAAACGATAGGATAATAAATTTTGCGATGGTGCTATCGCACCAATTATTTGTTACATGTAAAAGTTCTTGCCTGTTTTTTAGAACTATAACATATTCCCTATATTTTCTTGGTATACTTTATCTTCCTGTTCTATTTTTCTATACCATGCAAGAACTCACTATGACCTTGTCTTTACGAAAATGAATTAAATGAACAACTGAAAGTAGTATGGTACATTACTGTACAGTTGAAAAATAAAACATGCGCTTTGATATACTTTTATAGAAGACCTTTATCATCTTCATATGTTAATAATAGTTTCGATTTTGATGGATGAAGAGAAATTATGAAATGTGAAGGAAATTTTTGAGAAAGTACTTTTCTTGTTAGTTCGTTTTATACTTAATTATTTGTTTACATAAAAACATATTTTCATTCATAGGCAAAGTTAGTTTTTCTATTTTTTTACAATTTTCTTTGTTTAGCTTCTTTTTCTACGTAATTGAATAAGATTGTTTCTGTCTTTTGAGTAAACTTCAGTATTAGTGAAAAATAATCAGTGATATTTTAGAAATCACTAATTTCTCGGTTTGTAATTTAAACCATGAAAAATGTCTTCTACACTATCAAGAACGAAAGTTTCATAATGTTTTTTGCCTTTCTTCTCTTTTCAAATCCACAAACACTCATTTTTGTTCTAAAGTTAGTCTACCATAAAAAAAAATTTCAGTCTTTCCGAAGAATCTCTTATTGACTTGGATAGTGCGCGAAAGTTTTCTATCTTTCTGTATATTTCTCTGTTGTGTTGCATTCATTTGTTACAAAAGATAATTTGAACACAGTTAAGGTACCCTTATTTGACAAGCACGAAAACTGTAAATTCTCTATTATTTCATACGCTTGCGTTTAGGTTTATATTTATGCATTGAAAAATAATCCAAGTATTATTTAAATACTCTTCTTGGTAATTAAGAAAAAAATGAATTTTGTAACTGTCCGTTTTTTGTTATTTACTTCGCAAAGTCAGAGTGATAAAAAATGTGAAGCTTTATCAGAAGATATAATTACTTGTTCAAAAATTTATTCTTATGTTGCTAATAAGCGAGAAATGCACAAGAAAGTGATAGGAAAAAATCTAGTTTTTTATGAATCTGAGTGTAGCTGTAACCGAAGAAAAGATCACTACTCATTCACTCTCAACAGATCTCACATTCATATACACACCTACATCAATCTTCAAAGAAATTAGTGAGATCCCAGGCAGGGGTAAAAATGACAAAATGGCATTAAAATGAGGTAAAATTGTACAAAAAATAATGGGGTCAAAAAGTCACAAATAATGCCAAAAAATGCATGTTCTGTGATCCATTATAATGATTATTTTTGACTGTATGAAAATTATTTAACAAGTGACATTATAATCCTTATAACATAAACCATTTTTTTGTCACCGTTTAACATCATTATTATTATTTTTTTAGTGCCATAATAATTGTTCAGTTTATGTCAAAAAAAATCATTTTAATCCAGTCCTGCTGATGTTTTATATAATTATTGTTTTAGGCTCACCCTCAAGACCGATTTTTGACTAATAAAGTTCAACTTTGACCTTCTTTCACATGAATAAGAAATTTAAAAAGATTCTGTCGCGTCCTACAACTAAACACATTCTTTTAGATGAAAAAAACCAAATTGTTCTTCTGAAATGCTATAAAGATTCTAGATTGCCGAATCAACTGTTTCTGTTCATCTGACAATGTAGAACCTTTATAGTATTTCATTAGAACAACTTTTTCGTCTAAAAGAGAGTGTTTAGTTTTAGGACACGACAGAATCTTTTTTAATTTCTCATTTTTCTATGTGAAAAAAGGGAAAGTTGAACTCTATTAGCCAAAAATCGATCTGGAGGGTGTACCTAAAAAAGTAATTATACAAAACGTCAGCACGACTGGACTACAATGTTTTTTGTGACATAAACTGGAAAAAATACATTTATCGACTCCTTCCATTCATGCTCACTCTCACTCTCACTCTCACCCATTAACTGAACAATTATTATGGCATTAAAAAATATAATAATAATGTGAAACGATGATTAAAAAAATGGTTGATGCTATAGGCATTATGCTAGCAAAGTTTTAGTCAGTTCAAAAATAAACCGTAGCTAACTTAGATGAAAAGTAATTTTCCATAGTGCTGAAATTGCTTATATTTCAAATATTGCACCTTCTCTGATAAACAATACGCGACTCAGCCGTATTAGAATATAATTAATCGTTGTCGACCCTTCATTACATCTCTTGTTCTCTTACATATGATGTGGAAAAAAAAGTAATATATAACAGATAATTCAAACGCATGAACACTTAGTTACTGTGAAAAACGAAACCGAAAAATTGAAGCTAAAGTTGTCCCTACAAAATACACTCATAATCTATTGATCATCTCATTTGGCTAGTGTAAAGCAAGACGTCTTCGTACTTATAAATATTGTAGAATTGGCACATAAAGTGGACACGAAAGTTTCTAAAAATCTACTCGTGATAATGGGAATTTATTAACAGATACACGACACTTCTCATACTCAGCTAGTGAACTATATGATGTCAACGTTTTATGTCAAAAAAAATTCAATTGGTTGGATTCTAGAAAAATTTGAATATGTAGCACTTTGATTATTTTTCATTTGAGCTAGCCGTGTTTAATTTAAGTTTCAGTAAGAAAACGATCTCAAGTGAAATAATTTTCTTTACATGTAAGAGACAGCGATAGATATATGGATCAGAAGAGAATTTGCAAGGAAGTCTGCAGAAATTCGAAAGAATAGTCAGAAAAAAAGATCGGCCGATGTCTGTCTGAGACATAGTTAAGATAAGAATTCAAGTCATTTGAAAATCAAAGAAACAGTTATACATGAAAATTTTATGTATTAAATTTCAGAATAGTAATGTGAAATGTTATAAAAAATTTTTTTAGTTGTTTTAAGCATGAGAAGGATACATAACGTCCTTCTAACATATGGAAAGAAATAAATGAATTCCATGTTACTCATTCTTATATATTTGATCGATTCTTTCTTTCGAGACAAAGACTAAAGGCAACCAATAGGAATGAACCAATTATAAAACATCGAGTATGGAGGGTGCTGATAACAATGGAAGTGATTTCGTAAGAAAGAAATAACTTAGGCCCCGAACAGACTGACTAATTCAAAGTGAATTAAGGAACACGATTGGCCTTTTTCCATAGCAACGCGAATTGTATTGGTTAATTCAGTTTTATCGTGTTCAGTCTGTTCGGGGCCTTAGATATCTATAACATCTAATAAGTTTTTTTATTGGTACAAATGTAATTCTATAATTTAAAGGTTACTATTTTTCAGTATAAATGGGTTGCAAAATAAAAATGATATCTTTCGCATTTGTATGAAAAAGAAAATTATTCAGATAGAAATCATGATTATCTATCTTTAACTGGTGTATATGTTATTCTATAGTCATTGTTTTAAATGCAATCGTCCAATGAAGAAATTGATAACTGAAGAAAAGTAGGCATGCGATTTATTTTAATTGTCTTTCTTTGGTCGAACAGCGTATATACATTCTATTGTATAAAGACGATATTTATCACATAGATACAATTACGAATAAATCATCGTGCCTGGATAAATAAATAGAATCACTATGTATGTAATCACTCTCTCCAGGTCGCACTCGCACTTTCTCTAGGTATTATTTCTTTCTTTTATGTAGTGATATATATGTTTGTCATCACATATAATTGTCCTTTGTTTTCTTCTCTATATATAATCGATGCGTTGTTTAAACACATCATTCAGTTTCTTATTAAACATCTATAACACATACATTATCGTTATCTTTTTAATTTTTCATCGTTAAATTTACATAATTTTCATCATGGCTCCAAAACGTAAAAATATTTCCGAAACAAGTTCTTCGAAAACAACAACACAACAACGTCGATGTAGTCAGC
Source organism: Rotaria sp. Silwood1 (assembly GCA_905250075.1). Lineage (NCBI taxonomy): Eukaryota > Metazoa > Rotifera > Eurotatoria > Philodinida > Philodinidae > Rotaria > Rotaria sp. Silwood1. The sequence goes on along the minus strand of CAJNOP010001628.1, from coordinate 12,819 downwards.
GAGCTATTGGTTTGACGTCAAATAATGGTACAAATAAGTCTGTTGTGTTAACACAACAAAAAAAACAATCTCGATCGAAACGACGACAAAATAAAAAATACCACAATAGTGAAAAGCAATTTGACGTAATTGAAGAAGGTGAGATATCAGTCCTTGTTTTTTATGAAGATCTATGAGACATACTTGTAGATACATCAACAGAAAATTCAAAATCAATGAACATCGATTCTAACGATGTTGATTCAGGTGATCAAGACTCATCAGGTTCTAATTCTTGTTCGAATACAAGTAATGCTGATGGACAAGTTAAGGAGCCATCAAGTATTCAACTTGATATTGGTGATGATGACGATGATACACATGAATTTCAAGCTATGTTTATGTCTAATGCAACATTATCTAAAAGTCATCCAAATTCTAGTTCAACACCATTAGTTCGATCTCGACAAGATAAACCGTACGTCTTATATTCTGTTTCAAAATGTTTTTCTATAGAATGACAATTTTTCTCTGCGAGAACTATTAAATACACATCTGATTCAACTTTTTTGTGATCAAATAAAAATTTTGTTGGCTCTCCGTTTCTTTTAAAGTAGAAAATATTCATTTGAGATGAAAGACAACATATACTTTTTATAATAAAAAGGTACCAAAAGATTTTCATATTAAACAACAGCAACTTTTATTTTCTTTAACGTCAACAAATGTGTTATACCTTATTTCGTCTTCGAAAAGAATTAGTAATTAAAAAAAATGTTTTTTGCATAGTTTGACCAATTTATTTTTACGTATAAATGAATCTTCCATATCTGAAATTTAGATCTGCAGTACGTGCAACTACCGAGTCTACCTCATCACATCAAACAAAAAAACCAACACATCGTCGTCCATTATCAACAACCAATATTGATCATCAACCAACAACGACAAATTTAAATGTACAAAATCTTAATACACCTACGAATCTACGTATTAGTACAAATTCATCACCAGCAACTCAAGTATCAATTAGAAATCAATCTTTATCTAGCATCAATTACACAACCAATAATAATGCTATATTAGAAACATTTGTAGAATATCGAAATTTACGACGTGATTTACAACGTGCAGAGCAAAAAATTGAAAATTGGAAAGCTGATTATGATGCATTGCAACATCAATTACAAAAACTTCAAAATAATTCATTTCGTATGTATTTTCTTTATCACACTATCTCTTTTGTTACATTGCTTCTTTTAGCTCGTCCAAATGTTGATGGTCGGGCGTTTTTGGAACAGTTGCTTGAATCATTGAATTCATGTGAACAAGATAAAGATAATCGTACATCAGCAGAAATAGCTAAAGCTATTAGAATACCAGAAATAGTTCTACTGTCGTGTTCTGCTGTTGATCCACAAAAAACAGCTTTGCACGTGTTTAATGCTCTTTTTCCCGGTAATGATAAGAAGGAAGCATTAATCAATGTTGACAATTTGAACGTGAATTATCCAAATTTACTAAAAGATATAGTGGGTAAGTTATCTGTAGTAAACATTTCATTTATCCATTGTTTGGATGTTGAAAGAGAAGATTATAGAAATTTATTTCGAGCATTCAAAAATCGATTTCAGATGCTTTTACTACACACTAAGATAAAATGTGTCGCATGTGTCGCACTTTGCGACACAATGTACGACACATTAATATGCGACACGAGGAGCTCGTTGCGACACATTTCTTCCAGCGGACGTGCGACACATTCTTGTGCGACACATGCGACACATTTTTACCACGTGGTTCGAATCCATTTTTCGGCACGAGGATTATTTTTTTTTGAAAATTCGAATAGTTACTATTTTTTCAGTTAATTTCAAACAGTAGCATCTATTCTTGGAGTTCGAGACGGTAGATCTTAAGATCTAGCTGCCTCGAGACCATTTGATCTGGATCAGACTACTTCGAGGCAGTCCATTCTCGATCATCTAGCGACCTCTCGACATGTTCTCGAATAACAAATGGTCGAGAAATAATCTAGAAAAAAAAGACATACGAAAATGTATAAGTCAAGTACGTCCAATAGGCTCGGTTATATGCAGCTGCACTCGTGAAACAAATCGGTGAATGAACGATTGACATATAGGCTATGACACATCTATAAAGCGACACATTTTTGTACGACACATTTTTGTAATGGAGTCTGCGACACATTCTTGTACGACACATTTTTGTAATGGAGTCTGCGACACATTCTTGTACGACACATATATACGACACATTTTATTTTAGTGTGTATAGAAATAAATATATAAATCCATCATTTTTAATTTTTCAGGAACTAATTTATACTTTTTTGCTTTAGTGTGGTCAAGAAGATGTACACCTGGTTGTGTTTATTCCATGTCTCAGTTGAGAGATGCTATTGGAAATTCAATCAGATGTGCTCGATACAAGGTAAAGATGGGCAGAGTTCAATTTGCTGTAGCAGCAGCTGTCAACCAGTTCGGACCAGCTCATGTGGATGATGATATGGAAATAATACCGCAAGAGGATGATGGCTTTTAAAGGTAATTTTAATTACTTTTTCTTGATTCACGTTATTCTATTTAATTTTCTAAGAAATTATGTCATGAACTTCAAGGTTATAAATATTTTTTTGTAATTTTGTTAATCACATATTGTGGTGTTTTTCTAAATTTTCTTCGTAAAATTACTCGATTGATCTTTTTACTTCAACAGTTCGTTTTGATATTTATTTTCTATATTAGTCTTAATTTATTTGTTGCTATATAGTCGTCATCTAATAGCTCTTTTTGTTCTTTGTATAAATCTCTTATACAATTGTAAAGATATTTTTGTTTTTTTTTATGCTGTTATATTTGTATATTTTTGTATGTGTTATTGAAACTGATTCAAACAACATAGATGAATTAATCATGAAATAAATAAATATATTATGAACGGAAAATTTATTTTTGTTTATTCATAAGTATTTATTAAAGAAACACTGTTATGGGTTGCCATTTAATTATAAATAGATGGTAGCATCTTAGAAATATTAATAGATTCATTCCTTAGTGTAGTTAAAAGATCTATTTTTCATTTATTAAGTTTTTTTTCATTATCTAAGACCAAAAATTGTATACCATTTCTATCATTTGAATACAAATCAGACTTCAGTTCCAGACAAAATCTAAGTTCTATTTTTTTTATTGAAGTTTACGCGATTCTCTTCGCTCATTCGATATATTAGATATTAATTGAATTATAACTGATAATTTGAATCGAATAATGTCTTATACAAGAAAAAGAACATCACGTTCAAAACAACGTTTATTAGATTCACATCGTCGGCAATCAACTTTACATGCTCTAATTGATGTTTTTAAGTGAGTTTATTGAATTCAATCGATGTCACTTTAGGATGTCTTTCTAATATTAGTTATGCCGGTGCTAATATTTCGCCACCTATATCATCCTTATCATTATCTACCACAAACGATATTCCATCTTCATCTTCTTTATTACTTCCACCAACATCACAAGTTCAACCTAATGATTCACCACATAAAAGCTGCTATTTTTCTTCTTTTGCTTCTCTTTCTACTTCATCATCATCATCTTCTTTATCAACCTTATCAGATTGTTCTGACAAGTCAGATAATGATTCTTGTTGTTCGATTAACAATGAAATTTTGAAATCAACTAATATAGAAAGTTCAAAAAACACTTACACAGAATTATTTACAGATGACGATCTACAAAATCGTTCAGAACCTCTCACTTCCAAAGAAATAGCTGTTTTACTTGTTCAATTACGTTGTCGACATGCCTTAACAAAAGCATGTATCACACATATATGTCAACTTTTACAAGTGTTAAAAGTTCCAAACGCTCCATCCAGTTTTGATAGTATTGAATCTCAAGTACTTTCTACTTATCGATCAACTATTTTTCCAACACAAAGTACTATATGTCCTTCCTGCCATCAAAGGTCTTCCAATTCAAAGAGATGTACAAATCTAAATGATTGTGTATCAAAACAGTCGTTTATTCGTTCACCAACTACAAATTACACATTTGCAATTGAACCACAAGTACGATCAATACTTGAAAGAAATCAAATATTTCCGAAACTGCATCATCATTCAATTTCGGATATAACTGATGGACATTTTTATAAAAAATTACTTAGAAAAGAATCAGAACCATTTGTGACACTCTTGATGAATTCTGATGGAGGTTTAATTAAAACTATTTCGAAGTCAATATGGTGTACAACTTTCGTAATCAATGAATTGCCTAGAGGAATACGATTTCTTCCAGAAAATACAATCATTGGAATGGTTTCTACAGGAAGCATGAAACCAAAAAAAGACGAAATGTTATCAATGATGAATGATCTTGTAAATGAACTTCATAAATTGGAAGATGGAGTTTCAGTATTATTGCCATCAAATGATTCAAATAATCTCGAACAAGTTGTTAGAATATTCTTAATTGATTGTGTTTGTGATAAACCTGCAACATCTCTCGTCCTCAATCATACCGAATGTACCGGTTTTTTTGGATGTATTTATTGTACTATGAGAGGTAATATTATAGACAAACTAGAAAAAGAGGTCACCGATTTGATAGAGATGATAGCATTCTTGTAAATTTTGCATATGAAAGAGAACAGATAATCATAAAATTCCCTTTGCAATTCTTTTTATTTAATCAAATATTATTTTATTCTCCCATTTCATTCATTCTTTTCGTTTAACTTTTACCAATTCCAGGTAAATCGGTAGAAGTAAAAAATACAACTATTCGTTCATTTGTTCATGATCCAAATGAAAAAGTTATATTACGATCCAACAAAACCTATGACAATGCAATTAAATTTATTAATAATGTAAATTGAATTTTATAATTGATTATTCTTAAAAAGCATGTATTTAGGGTTACAAATTAACTAATTCAAATAGGGCCTTGTCGAAATTAGCATCTAAAGAATATTTACAAGGTGTTAGAGGACCATGTTTACTTCGACAATTAAAATATTTCAATATTTACAATTCTTTTCTTTGTGATACACTACTTAATCTGTATTCAGGAGTTATGGTAACCTTGTTTTCGTCATTCCTTTAGAAATTATTACTATTTTATATATAGGGAAAAATGTTGAAACTATTTCTGTCGAAACAATCTATCACCGAAGGGACATCAAATGCTATGAGTGTGTACGATCGAATAGATAATATTGCTGAAATTGTTAATTCAATTTCATATCCATCAACAACGTACAGGCAGCCAAGAGATATTCGTTTATTTAAAAAGTTCAAAGCGAACGAGTTGCGAATTATTTTGCTATTTGGATATTCGTAAGTGCACAACTTTTCAAATATATTTCATCTTTTAAATCTCATTTAGAGCGTTTGAAAATTTTCTTGATGAAGAACGTTTTATTCATCTAAAAGTATTAGCTTTTATAGCACATCTAGTTGAAGGAGAATGTCTGTCTAGCAATGCTCATAATGATATAGAATTTTTAGGGAGGTACTTCGATGAAAAATTCGCATCTCTTTATACGGTGAGCAATATGTTTCATTTTGTTTCTTTAAGTATTTTTCTCGATGTAGGAGAGACACTTTGTGTCTGTGATTCATTCAATTCGTCATTTTCATTCATGTGTTCGAGATTATGGCCCGATGTTTAATTACTCCACATTTTCTTTCGAATCTACAATGGGTTTGTTTTTTATCCTTTCTTTCCATTATAATTTTGGATATATGAGTAGCATCGTTTGCTCGAACTATACATGGTGGATCAACACCAACACGTGAATTGATTAAAAATATCGATTTATATCGTCAATCATCTATGTATGTTTCATCCACATAATTTCCTGCATCAGGAAGAGAATATATCGGTCGAATATTTTCTTCACCACGTGAAATTACCTTTAATTATCGAGACGATTTACATAATATAAAATTACATCAAGAAATCACATCACCACCATCTAGTTTCTTTCAAAAATGGCCAAATTCGTCTGAATCTAATTTTTTATTTTACAAAACTTTATTTTTTGATAATTTACGGTTCAGTGCCGATGATTTTACAATACTCCGACGTTCTAATGATTCGTGTATCTTGTATAAAACAAAAAGAAGTTCTTATTCAATTGGTTTTATGTCATATATCGTTCATATTATTGATAGAGATGAAATCTGTCTAGTTTTAAATAAAGTTAAAATTACTTCAACAGCTGACACTCTCAACATCGATGGAAGAAATTTTATGTGCAATAATATTTTAAAAGGTAATGTCGTATCTGATTCTACAGTTACTATTCAACCATCTCAAATTTCAAAAAAAGTTGCTTTTCGACCAATATTCAATGAAGATCCATCACTATTACATACTTTTATCTTTTATCAATATCCTAATTTGAAAGAATGTACTTAAACTTATATTATGATAAAAAATAAACATTTAAAATTAGGTACTCATATTATCACATAATTTCTATAAATTCAAGGTAGTTTTTGAATCAGCTTGAAAACTAAATAAATAGAGTCAGTTCATAATAAATGGTCAAAATGTTTGTTTTATAGATCAAAAATGCATTTTAATGACCATTTTTTCATTGTTCGCTAGAAAAAGTGCATGATAATGGTCAAAATGATTCAGCAATGGAAAAATGGTCATTAAAATGACCATTTTCCCATTATTCACTTGACAGGGATATCGCTCAAACATTTTTTGAAAAGCACTTCTGACTTGAGCTTGGTATTCTTTTAAAATATCAGTCTTTGTTCAGAAGCATTCAAATCATGTGACATAGGATGTATGTGTGACACATCCAAACTCATTCTAGAAGATATTTTATCATTTTACAAATGTGAGTTATGAGTAGGTATAATGTTCATTGAATTTCTGATGACAACATTCGAAAGCTTGATTCGAAAATACAATAATTTTGAAATTTTTCAATTGGATATTCAATTGAATAAATGTTTTTATCCTATTTGTCCTTCAGCATAAATCGTCAATTTACACAGATCAGTGTATGACTTATCGACAAACATATTTTCGTTAGACCCATTTCTAAATTGATCTGAAAGTTGCAGTAATATTAAGTGATCGATGTGAAGCACGCAAAATATATGGCGTATAATGCAGGTTCATTTCGCTATTCTAATCCTACGTTTCCTATTTTTACATCAAATCTTCAAGCTTTTACTATTTAAAAGAAACTAAGATTACTATAGAATACATTTGAAGTTACAATTCCGAGCTAATCATTCGATTTTTTTCATTTTCAGATTAGACTTTTTTTCATTTTTACTCTGAATAGATAAAGTTTTTAAGCATCAACAACACAATATGTTTATATTTTTTCCTAAAATGAGTATCCATTGTTATTATGAGTATTTAGCTTTCAAATCATATCTCTTTAAATGTCTAAGTTTAACTGACAACATACGCAACCTTAGTTGGAAGTATCGAAAATTGTTGAAATACTCTTCATTGATAGATTTTCGTTGATAACTACTAATAAGAACTAATGAATACAATCCATTTCACGTTGAACAGTCACATATAATATCATAAAGATACAAAAACCAAGTCACTTTCTTGGATACGTTACTGACATACTGAGTTGTAACGAACCATGAGTGATATCTTGAAAAAACGATATTACGACAATAAATACCCATAACATAGGAGTGGATATATAAGCTTTTCTCATTATTAACTGCATTGGTGACAATCTATGCTTTCGATGTAAAACGATCGGATATCAGTTCAATCACTAAAAGTGATACTTTTAGGCGCAAAAAGATGTTCGAACAATTTTTCATGTCTTACTGCACCCATTTATTGCTTGTTTAAGTTTCTCATTATAAAGTAATATTTCTTGACTCGAACATGTATTTTACAGCTGCTTAATTTTCAAGATTTGGAAGAGATGAATTATCTCTGTTTGGTACTTTGGTTTTCTCTTTTTTTTCTGGTTATCTATTGATTTTATACAAAAACTAAACTTTCAAACAGACGGTTCTACATAATATTTAAAAGGTATATCAGACTAAATTGATTGATTTCCTCCTCTTCAAAAGCATGAACATATTAAAAAAAACTCAAAACAATCCATAATTTTATTCTAGTTTCATATGTCGCTACATATGTTGTATGATTTATCGTTTGAACATAAGATTCGGCTACTGATGAGAAAAATGAGTTATAGAATGTGCAGCTTTGTATAACTTTTCAAAATCTATGAGATGAGCGATTTTTGAACAAATGAGACCTAGTTAACTTTTAGTGAGATGCGAAGTTCTTATTTGAGAGATACTAAGACACATGTAGTATCAATCCATCCACACACAAGCTGACAATACGTAGCACATATTGAAAGAACCGCATGAAATTTTTTTGCTTTGTTTTTTGACAACATTCGATCGATATATCTTATCAGAAGTACTCATTCGATAATTGCTTTGATACAAACTCCATCTTCAGCATTTATAATGTTATGAACCGAATATGACTGGCAATAATGAAAATTCAATGATAAAAACCCGTAGGAAAGAGGAAGAAATGTACAGAACAATAGTGGCTTTCATTCTATCTATAGTGAAAAATTTGTCGAGGGTGGCAGATAGGCCATCTTATGCGGAGTGTGAATGTAGGAATGGGTGTAGATCTTATTTCTAACCACAATCACATTCATACTCATCTCTACACCATCTAGGTGTTTTTTAGACAAGAAAATACTAAATATCTTTTCTTCTTAGAATCGCACTGCTGAAATCTACAAGCACTCTTTCATTCTATAATAGCAGAGTTTAATTTAAAAAGGAATCTGTTATATCCTGCACCTTGACATTCTTTTAGACTAAAAAGGCACCTGTTGACTACAGTAAGACTCCTTTATGAATTCAGGGATGTGCGATCAAAGAAGCACAGCAACTGAGAGAGCGCAAAAAAAATTTTTCATTTTATCTAAAATACCATATACTTCAAGCAGAATATGACGGAAATTTTGGAAAAAAAACAAAGTATCTAATAAAAAGTCATGTGATTCTTGAGAAAAAAGTCAGATCTCATAGTGTCGCTCTATGGATTTCGCTCAATTTTCACACTTTTAACGAAAATGGACTGTGGTGAGGGAGGCTTCAAAAATATTTAAAGATATAACGGTTTAAAATGATTCTATTGCATTTAAGAAGTTCGTCCAACGACTTCATGTTCTGCCAAGATAAGATCTATGTGTATATCTCGTTATTTCATAAGCCGCAGGCCATTTTGAGTATCAAAGATTCACTACAAACAACGGACATTATTATTCAGAAAGTGAGTTATTAGATATTTTACGGTGAATCATTTTCCCTCGTTTTCTTTCGGAGTCTAAAACTAAGAAAGGTTTAAATGTGATTTTTCGACATGTTCAAGATAAAAAGATAATGAAAAAATGTGAAAAACAAATCAGATAAAACTTATATATTTGAGTATTTTTATTAATGATATATCATTTTAAGAAAGATATAAGTTGAGTATAACGAATTTTGAATGAAACGTTATATGTTAAGTTTAAGCATGAAACTTCTACGTCTGTTTGGCTTTGTATATTTGAAGAAAAAACAAAATCAAATTAAACCCGAATCCTATGCATTGTAGTATTATTGAAAGTTAATTATGATATTTACTTATACCTATCCCTTTCTTCTTCGTCTTTGTCGACATAAATAGAAAAACGAAAAAACGTTCCATTGCTTTACATATATCTTTGATTTCGATGAAAGCACTATCAATCTACAGAAGAACTCATATTCAGTCAATTGTTTTCGGTAATCGATCTGCCAACTATATTAATTCTTAACTGACTAAATGAAAAATGATGCAATTAATTTCCAAAAATATGTCAAGCAATGCATTAATAGAAATGCAAATATGACAAACAAAGAATCAATAACAACATACTATAAGCGAAAGAGAAAAGTACTCAAACAAATGAAAAAATTAAGAGAAGCAATATGCAGGTGAACTCAATAAAACTGAAGAGAAAAAAAGGCAAAATATACATTCGAACCGGGTAAAAAAAACGATTGGGCTACTAGAAAAATAACGTTTCCAAAATTGCAAATAGTTCATATAATGAAGTATTCTGATTAGACGAAGATCCATGACAACTTAAAGCAAGTTATCATCGATTAGTTCCGCCTAAGCAAAATCAGTGAATGCAAAAGAGACACGATTAAAATGAGAGTATCTTGACATTTAAGAGAGAAGGCAAACATATCCTAATCTAATTTAATCAATTATATTTCGTTCTCACGATTTCTTCATTGTACAATCTGGAAAACTAAGAAAAACTTAATTTCATCCTCAAATAAATCAGTAACAGATCTGTCATTAGATGCGAATAATTAAAAAAAACGCATCTTAAAAAAAAACTTCTGTAATCACACATGTATTAGAGACGATAGCTATGCTACGTCATCAATAGATTAGAATCGAATTGAAAATTTTGAGAAAAATAAGATATAGAAGGAGTTCAACCTAAACATCATCGAAACGGTCATCAACTCGCACATATAAAAGAAATAAAGCAGTTCGATGTCTTTAAGAATATTGTATTGTTTTAATGGTTGTTAAAAATTGACTTGTCATCCTTCTCAAAAGATATATTTGAACAAACCTTCAGAGAAAAACTCATTAAAAGAAAGAGAAATAATCAATGTTTGTTGCAAGTTGTAAAATATGTTCACGAAAGTATGCACAAAAATATGTTTTTCTTAAACAATCTTTCAGCATGAATGTTATTTCTTTCTTTGAAAGCATTAAAATTCATAGAATTTACCTTGCAAACTGATAAAAACGCTTAAATCTAGACAAATTTTAACAGGTTTTCATAGAGATCTTTATCAACTAAGTAGATTTATAGGTGATTGGTCATTCAGAATTGTAAATTCTTTGGAGAGAAATTCAAAAGCTTATTTCTGGACCTTATTCAGAAAATTGACAAATTAGGTCGGATCTTTCGTATAGTAGAGGCTGTCCGATGCTTTTCCAAGTATTCTAAAAAATTTTATTCAATTTATTTTTTGAGGTATCTGTTCAAAATCCACATACGAGAACCGAGTCTAGAATTTTCATTATTTAGAAGTAGAATTGTAAGTAAGGATAAAAGTGGCAACTAATTAACTCTAAACTGCCAAATCTTGTCAACATTTCGTCAAAATATCATAAATAGCACACATACTTGGAAAAAAGAATTGTTTTTTCTAAATGTTCTAAGATGCAACCAATACGTTTGCAAGAGCAAGAATATTTGATCTTCGAAACACAAAACACTAATCCTGTATAGAGTCTTGATATGAAAATTTAAGAATTCAGAAAAGATCTTTAAGATCTTGGATAATTTCTTTTTAAAAATCACGATTGCATGCGATTACTAGGGTGCCATCTTATGCAGTCGAAAAGACTGTGGCATCAAGATCTTAACAAGAAAGTAATATGATTCCTCAAAATTCTAAGCTTATAATTTGTGATCTGATATCATTAGTATCCCTCGAATCAGTTTCATACCTATTCTTAGAGCCTTCACGATAATATTTCACGAACTTTTCTGATGGTTTTCAAGGATAGACATTTCGAGAGCCTTCACAATCAATGCTAATTATACAATACGGATTGTGATTGCAAAACTTAGGGATTCGTTCAGTATCTGTAAGAATGCTTTTCTCAAAGCACATTCAAGCAAATAATAAAAACGAAATCATAAAAAAGTTTTCCAACGAATATATATATATTCGTTGAAGACTTTGGACGTGTTGTTACGCGCTCGGTGTTCGAGTTGAGTGCATAAATTTTGAACTAAAAAGGCTTCATGTCAGATCTATATAATTCGATTATTTTCCATAGCCATACACTCATCTCAACAACAGAACCAAAACTGAGCAATTAAACTCCATGCAATTCATAGGTCTTCCGAAATATTTTTCATTTCTATGCAAATTATTGATTCTGACGAATTTTTATCGACTCGCCTAGAGTAACTCATTGATTTCAAAAATTTTGTCAATTCAATTCAATTTGAATTATGAATTGAGTTGCTCAGCTATGAATTGAATGTATAGTAACCTGTAAGTAATATACATGACAAAAAAATTCAATCTAAATTCATAAGAAACCCATCTAACGACGACATGTTGTGTGAAAATAACATACATGAAGATTGTTTTTTTAGATTGTGAACAATTGCGAACCCTTTTTTAAATATTTTCAATATCTGAAGTTAAATAGATATTTAAAAAATCTATTTAAAATTGCCTATACTGAATTGACATCATTATTAAGAATGACTGGTATTGAAAAATATGTTAAAATGTATTTGTCAATTTTTTTTCTAGGATGATAACAATATTACTCGTGAACATGCACTGTGAGTCATTTTTAGCATTATATTCTTAAATAGGTTTAGACATAATTATTTTACGTGATTTATATAAAAATATAATGGCAAAGAATGAACAAAATTAATTTGATAAAAGTATTTAAATATTTTTACTAATGATGTGCTCTCTTAACAAGAGTTTTAGCTGAGTACGATAAATTTTTAACAATAACTTGCATGTTACCAATGAGCACGTGTTTTCTCTGTCTATTCAGTTTTGTATATTCAAAAACTACAAAAATAAAACCAAAACGGGTTCTAAACTTATATTATGTGAATGCAAAAAAAAGAGTCAGAAAACATTTAATTGACCGCAAATTATTTCTTGATACTTTTTGTGACGATACGAGCCGAAAATGTTGCATCTGTTTTGATATTGGTTGAATCGG
>CAJNOP010001627.1:0-17445 GCA_905250075.1 Rotaria sp. Silwood1 | reverse complement strand
CAGTAGATAGCGCTTAATGATCTTATCTATTATTTCTAGTTGGATCAGTTTCTAATGTCTTATGAAAGTGTTTTGCTGAGATGAAACGATGCTTTACTCTCTTTTCTTCTTGAATTTTGTTTTTTCTTTTTTTGCTAATATCATGCTCCAATTAACATTTTTGAGCTAGTTTAAGTATCGATGGATAGGTTTTATTGAAATCTATTCAACGATATGATGTGCGCTCTACAAATATGTCTCTGTCTTACTACACGATGATTGACATGATATTAATATTGAGATATAGAGCACATGTAGAATCGGTCTAATTTTCTGACGATCGGTAATGGTCTTGATCTGAAAAAGTCCGATCACAGCAGACTGGTCAGTACATCGGTTTGACTAGTCTACCGGTAATCAGAGCTGTAACCAGGGAATGAAAGGGTTGCATATTACCAAATAATTGTTCAGATACTTCAGATGCTTGATATAAGTTAGAAACTTGCCAGGGTTCGCTATGAAACAAGATTTCATTGTAATAATCGATCTATTACTGGTAGGCCAGCATTTATCGGTAGATCGGTCAGCTGTCGGTATCAGTTCCATCTATGTTATAGAGTACATGTACACATCTTCGCTTATTCCTTGTTCATCATTTTTTCCATGGATAAGTTCTATCACTGATAGAGCCCATTCTTTTGTGTTCTAAATGCCTAGTATAAAATTTATCCACGTTCTAATGATGATGCTCACAAAATATCGAAATAACAGTTCAGTAAACGTTTAGAAACGGCGAAAAATGAGTGTAGTGAGTTACTTGTTAAAAAAATACATCCTGGAAATGATGAGCTTTTTTTTCTATTAATGAACTATTTTATCTAAAAAGATGTTTACTAGTACGTTTAGGCATAGAAGACATGACTATTGCATCTTTGTGCAACCCTTTTTCATCCATTTACTATGGATATAGCTTGTGATGATAAATCCATATGCTGGAATGGTATTTATGTGATGAAATGCTTCCTATTATAATCAAAAGTATAAACAGTAAACTATCTAGGGTGCAATTCGAATAATGAAAATAAACTATATGCGAGTGAAAACGATGTAACTAAGAAAGTATACGATGAAAATACGGTTCTAATGCTGTGCATTGCTTTTTGACTGAAACAACTCTAAATGCTGCTGTTTACGTTCTTGTAAGAAACGGCCCGTAATCCGAACTGACGGAAAACGTTTCAAAGATGATAAAAAACAACTATTGTTTCTCATTGTTTAGAAGAATAATCACACCACTTCTCCACCGTTTTAGGCAGCTTAAGGTGCCATTTCAGACGGTCAGAATGATCCAAATTGAGTCCTGCAGTTTGTCATTATTGATCACAATAAAATGCAAGCTGCATTGGAAACGAAAAAGAACATCATCTCGTCTCTTTCATTTTAATTACAATAACATACTAGTAGTAAATCAAGAAATGCATTTATTGATTGATTTTTGAAAACTATTCATTGATAGAAATATTTTTCGAGATTTTCGATTGAACAACACAAATTAAACTTAAAATTAATGTATATTAAGAGAGAAGCAATTTAAATAGTAAATTCTTCTTTTTTTGTCGATTCTAATAATATATTATTCCATTGCCTAGTCAATCTAAAAGAACATTGTGCGTTATTCTTTTCAACGCTAACATGTATTGTTATATATTTTTACATAGTATTCAAGTCTTTTACGCCAATTTATAAATAAATCGGAATAATTTTAAGTTTTAACAAAAGAAATTTATTGTGTAAATGGTTAAAATTGTAGAGGATTCTTAAAAAAAATACTATAATAACAAATTTTGTAACTAGTACATTTCTTTAAAATTCATTACAATAGAGTTCAATAGTCTCCTACGTGAACTCAATAAGAACCATACCCATATGGTGAGCTGAAGGCACGTCCATAACCTCCAAGAGCATCAAAACCACTATAACCTGAACTAGCAGCACCATCATAGCGAGGAGTACCAAAAGTAAAGTAGTTTGGACTACTGAAACCACTGTAAGCTAAATTGCCGAAGCCTCCACCAAGACCTGAACCACCAAAACCTCCGAAACTGCCTTGATTTCCTAAAATTTATCATTTATAGAGAATTTTAAATAAATTCTTATATTGTTCTTACCGTAGAGAGGATATCCACCAAACATTGTTACTACTTGTATCTTAACGAGAATAGAAGTGAAAATGGAGAGTATAAGAGAATGTGTATATAAGAGAGCGCATCAATGCGTATTTATATATTCATCAAACTGCTCTCTTGTGTTATCTTTATTACAAATCGACCTTCATACAAATAGCTAAAAGCGCATTGATGCAAGTCGAATGTGATTTAAATACTCGTGTATAAATAAGAAACAACCTTCCGAAAAATTTTTCTTAAATGATGCACACATTGTTCATGCTGAACTTGTCAGTTTGCGAAGAAAGATAAATGACTATTTAATGAGATGCTGTGCATGTTGAAGGTTGATTGTTACAAAAATTATTATGCAATTGTATTTTCATGCGTATAAAACAAAAAAATGACTGTCAGTTATACAATTCAGATGGTTAATTGAACGAATTATTTCTACATGAATGAATGATGAATGCACATCGATCAAAGTATGTGTGACAGGAGACAATACATGTGAGAAAATCATTCAACTGAAACACAATTATGATGATAACTTATTCGACAGTGAAATAACTTTTTCGTAAAATCATCTTATATGTATCGATATTTCTCATAGACAAGACGTTGAATCAGGTGAAGTGAAACCATTTTGTGATTTGAGAGCATGAGATCTACAAATGTTCGATAATCTATTTTTAATTTTCTTATAATCATTTTATTTATTTACATCGATGTTTAGAATAAATATGTGGTAAGTGAGAAAATTCGTCAAGAACAATATTTGCATTTTCTCGATGATTTCGAATTAATGCCGACAAGAATTTCAAAAGAGACTGAATTGCCTGATAATTATTATTTACACATAAGTTTCACTATCCTCTCAACTGTATTATCTAATCAGAATCTTATTTATCTATGTTTCATTAATTTACTATCGTCAAACAGATTCTCAAGGTCGCATTGCTGATCTTTAATAACAACGCTGTTCATCGTGAATCTGTCGTATTTTGTGTAACATCTGTTACTGAACTCATCGTTTAGTATGCCCATATTTCAAAGTCTTCATCAAATTTTAGAAATACAATCAAATATTATCGACAAATTACTTCTTTTTGATATTTTTTTTAATATTCTTTCAAAATATTTTTATCTATTAGAAAATTTGCTTCATGTTCAATGATTGTAAAATATTTTAGAACAATCAAATAACTTTAAAAAATAATAAACGTAATGATTGTACGTGATTATCCAAAGTAGAATTCATTTTTCTTCAAATATAAACCTGTGTTGACTAACTTTGAAAAAATTAGCTCTATAACTAAAGTCTCACGGGACTTTTGCATCATAGAATTCTTCAATCAACATCATTTATTCGAACTTGCATTAGCCAGAAAAAAATAAATTGGTTGCAATGCATGAAATCTGTACAATCGAATACACATTATAAAATATTTGCTGTCTAAGATTGCTCTCAAGAGTATGAGTAATATTATCTACTATCTTATAAATACCTGAATGAATGATGAAACCATCGCTATATGGTATACTTAGAATCACAATATTGAGATCTATTGCAAACGTGTAGTCAAAAAATAAAAACATACCGATAGATTCTATACAGTTTGACTTAGATGATTTTGGTTTAGTGACATGAGTGCAGATCTCTCGAATAGAAGTGTAAGTCGATGTATTGATCGGCGACGACTGAATTTTTTGTAATTTGTAGTGTTTTTTTCAAAGTTTTTTATACAAACAAAGTTGGCTTTCAGTTCTCAAAATATACTTTATAAATGGAAGACATTTAAGTCTATATATTAACCAGAAAAAGAAAACAAAAAAATGAAAATTTTTGGTCGCAGAAGAGAGATTCTTTTGTAAATGTAAATTATAATGATCGGTTTTAAAATTAATTCGATACTTTACCTTTTTGTGACCATAAAAAAGACTTCAATTAATCATATTATTTAAAGTTCTTCTTGACTCTGTTAATGACTTTGTTAACAAAAATTGGCATTAGTGGACGAAGAAAATATTTCAATTATTTCAACTATTTTTATTTGAAAAATATAATTCTTTTTAAAATTATCAGTATAACTCAAGGAAAGAATGTGAAATATATCGAACTATATATAGATATATCTGTAGTTTTTAATCTTAAGTTTTCAAGGAAATAATTTCTATAATTAGGAAATCCATATTGTTTCTCTGACGTTCAAAGGCGAGTAAAAGTGCTTTTGATCACCAATTTTTTTTCGCGTAATGACTTTTTATCATCTCTTCTTGGATAGTTCTATACGATTCATACAACTTCTCATCCTCATTCAGCACTTTGTTTTCAGGGATTAAACAGATTAATCTATGATCAAAGAGATTAGTCTAAGACGAAACTAATTAGTGTATATTTAAAGCAATAAGTGAATGGAGTATTGTATCTATAGAAAAACTATATATCCATTTAAAAATATGGTTCTTCTCCGAATCGACAGAACCCTATACACTAATTGTTCTTATTGGCAGAGCACATCAAATGATGTTGGTATCGCAAGGTCCATGTCAGGAGAAGTACCAAATATATTGTTTTCTAGGTTAATATCGTCATATATATTTATATATTCAACTAAGTGGTCTGATTGACAGTGGAAAACACCACAGAGTGAAGATGAAGGCACCAAAGAGCGTTAAGATGAGATTGTCGTCGACCTGGAGCAGCACCGACACTTTATTGGTAAATAATAATGTGAAATGAATACTGAAAAAGTTGGTCATCAAAAGAAACTTTTTCTGACGATCAAAAATCCTGCCATGCTTCAAAGGCAGATTTATACAATACTTATGAGAATTATTAACGTAATAGAGATCTTTTAGAAAATATAGTAGAGGACTTCATTATCGACTTTTCACCATTACTTCAAGCAAGTCGATTGGTAATTTCAGTCAAGTCAAAAAAGAAAACTTTGTAGAATGTCCATTGTCAATTTGAAATAGCTTAACAAATGTTAGACATTAATGATATATCGACATTGGATGTTTGATTCAAATAATTTGTTGGATGCTATAACATTATCAATAATCATTCATAGTACAGTTTTAGCCAAAAGCAACATAAAGACAAGGTTTGGAAAGATTTTATCTTGCTAAAAAATAACCGTACTTATATATTCTTTGAACATTTTCACTTTAAATTCGAATAGAAAAATACACATATCTGTCTTTTCTTAATCAGTTACTGAATTCTAAGCTAAAAATTGATGCGGTAAAAATCCTCGTTGAGCACTAAGAACATCACCTAATGCAATTTCGATCTATGGAATCTTAGATACGATTCAAAAATTCGTTATAGATTGCACCAGTTGATTCATTCATTTCATTTTTAATGCCCATCTCATCAGATTTTCTGATTAATTGGTTTTTATCATGAAATAGAGGATCAAACAAAATTTTATCTGTGAACATCAATTTAATAGTTACATAACTATATTTTTTGTTTCTTTGTTTCTTAAAAAGTAAAATTATTCGCTCTGGTTCTTCTGCAATATTCGGTTAGTTAGGAAAAAACGTACTCTCTCTTTTTTTAATAAATTACAAAATGATGAAATAAAATCGCGCGTTTAGTGAACAGTAATCTTTTTAACCTAAAAAGCCTGATTACTGATCTATGCAAAATTGACATGTTGAATAAACAGGATTCCTAGATGTAACATATGGGTGTGGGGTGTGAGTGTGAGTGCGAGTGTGGGATGTGGGTGTGGATATCGATCTCGTTGTTTGCTTCATCCACACCCAAACCCACACCCACAACCACCCACATCCACACCGACACACCCACATCCATCCACACCCATAGCCATACCCACACCCGTAACCACCCACATCCTCATCGACACACCCACACCCACACCCATCCCCATCGACACACCCACACCCAACCACACCCATACCCATCCTGTGGGTATGAGTGTAGGTGGGTGTGGGTGGGTGTGGGTGGGTGTGGATGTGAGTGTGGAGTGAAATAAGCGAACACCCGCACTCACTCCGACCCCACACCCACACCCATCACAATCGGACGATCGTTTCAAAAGTTATCGTGTAGATGGTCGGACGGACGGACACACTGACCGATTCTATAGTGTACTCACTTTTTGAATACCCAAAATTTATTTAAAAAAATTTATTCTACAAACAAATATTGATGATGTAAACATAAAAATTTAACAGATTCAAAAAGCGAAAATAGTTTCATTATAATAAATATCTTTTGTTCAAACATGTCGCAAGAATAAAAATACAAAAGTTTAAAAATGTATTATAATATCCTAGCGACATAAGAAAACACAAGAAAAATTAAAATTCAATACAAAGATTAAATACAAATATTAGAATATTAAGTTATATAAAAATAATAATTTAAAAATTTTTCAACAATACATCATCTGTTTTAAATATATGACTATTCAAAGGAAACTACAAATTGCCATCGTTAGAAATTACTTAAAAAATTATTCGAATTAAAAACAATATCTACAAAAGTAGCTGAATCCTACTAGCGGATACAAATTCTAACCAACTACAAAAATGTACATTTATCGCTAGCTTCCAATGATCGCCCAAACAACTAAAACTAATTTACCACAACTTATTTTTAAAAAACTCTTGAACTTTAATTTTAAATATAAATTTTAAATTCCTTTTATTAAATTTTCTGCTTTTTTTGTAATGCAGAGCCCTGAAGAGTGTTTTATTTATCGAATAAATAACATGAAACGCGTCGGCGCTAAATAAAATCTGCATTATTTCTTATTAAATTTAATTCAAGCACATTATCAAAAATTTTAAAATTTTATTTCGACTTCATCGATTGCTGAAAAGCAAAAGCTGAGAGCAGCAGATTAATTTATAATATTTAAAGATATAGTTTGATCTGTTTTCAATTGATTAATTTACCTACACCCTCAAGCCAAAGTTGGGTATGGGTGTTGGTCAGGAAGATGTTGAAGACGTGGTGTGGGTATGGGTGTGGGTGGCTGTAGGTGTGGTGTTGTGTGTGGGTATGGATGCTGAGGAGTGTGGATATGAAATGAGAACTACTTCTCACATCCACACTCACTCACTCCCACACCTACCCTCAAAATATTTGTATATGTTCACGTATGGCCGATACCAAATCTGACTTATTATAGAAAAATCAAAATCAGAATGAATTCATGAACTGGTAAACTGTTTATATTATTAATTAGTTAGTTAGTTAGTCACATGTTCTAGTTTATTCGTTCTATCGGTGTACAACCAAATGTCCATTAAATGCATCTTGATTGTCTTGGTGGATTGCCTTTCCACATAGTTCCCTTGGGAAGCCAATCGCCTTTGAGAATCAATGTGCATGGATACACGCGATTATTACCTTCCAGCTTACAATCCGGGAAAGTCAATGCTGAATGATCGAGTATGCTTCCCTGACCAATATAAGATGGTGCTAATTGAAAAAGACGATGTTCGAAGGTGTGGCACTATTTAACAAGAAAAATAAAGCATACAACAGTCGAAAGCAATCACTGTCTCATATATAAAACGTCTGTGAACTCATAAACATAAACTAATGACATATTAGAAAGAAGAAGTATTCGAGTGATGTAAAAAATATTCTGTTAAAATCAGAGATATTCAACATATTACTATAGATGTTGTGGTGCTCATGTCAATATTGAAGAGGCTTCATGAGAAATTAAATTTCGTTGAGATAGCGTTAATTCAATTGATGATTCTGAGAGATGCGAAAAGATAATCTAGTATCAGATTCATTCACATGAGAATACTTCTTTAACTATCTGATGTCAATCAAGTTTACATTCCATAAATATATATTTAAGTAAAGCCTAATTAGACTAGAATAAGTCGTAAATAAAACTTCTGTATACAATCTTTTCATAAGTAGAACTCTTCGTTAGAGTTTAGATTGAAAGGAAATTATTCATCAATGAGAAGATCACTAACAAAATTTTGCTGATACAAATTTTTTCGATAAAAACGAATGAATGTTAAAGGAACTTGGTATATTAGTTTTTTCTTTCGAAAATATGATTGCTCTTTGAACATTTAGTGTTCACAGAAAAAACATCGCATTCAAAGTAGAAGTTCTGAGGTATTCTATTATTCATGAAACTAATTTACTGATAAAATTTTAGGTCGAAACGCTGTCGTTGGATATTTCAAATAATACCAAGGCACAGATTGAATAAAAAAAATCTATGAAAATGACGATCCTTTCAAAAAGACAATGTATAGGAACTATTTCTTTTATGCCTTTACTGATCGGACATTAGGATATGTTTTTCCGTTAGAGGTAATAATCTGTTCTATTATAATACGCATGATAATTAGCAAGGTCTAAAGTAGATTACAAATGGCTCGAAAATACGAACAATATCATGAATTTTTTGTTAATTTTTTTTTATCTAAGACTTCCACTGTGTAAAGGAAGACTTACTTGCACAGTAGCAGTACTATGCATGCGTACACAATCATTAATTGTGATAAGCTGCAGATCTAACAAATTGTAAAAGTCGCTCAGAATAACATTGTGACCGATCGTTGCTCCACTACCACGAAATACGTAAACAAGCCATTGAGTGCCACCTAGAAAGGTAGCTACATACGTGTTATAATCCGTCATGATAGACCAGATGAGATGGCGTCGCCATGTGACCAATTTCTCAAATGGAAACACACCTCGTTGCCAAATGTCACGATTACATGCTCGATAGCACAAGCAAAAAGCTATAGAGAACAGTACCATGAAGAAAAGATATAGTGAAGGGAGAAGAAGGTAAATGGTGGTCAGTGTCAAACGACTGGAATATCTGTCGAGAAAAAAATATACAATGAAGCATATACCACATGCTGCTATCAAGAGCTTGCTGAGCGCGGTGATCATTGCAATTTGAAGATAGCTCTTGTTAAAGATTCGCCAGATGCGTGCACAACGCGGCAGTGTATGTTGAGACTGTTTCTCAGGTACGGCAGCAGCCTCATTAGATATGGGAAGCTCACGTGCCGGCACTCCGAGCACAATGCTTGTTTTCGCAAACTGTTCATTCGCATTGACGCGTGTCATCGAACCTATTAAACATCGATCCGGTACCTGCGCGCCGCCATCAATAGTGACCACGTTAGCTAGTGTGACTCCATCACCAATGACAACATGCCGCGTTGTGCACTTACCGTCGATTACATCAACGGGTGCGATTAAACATGCACTATTCGTCGTAACGTTGTTACCAGCCGTGATCAGACTTGATGGTCCATTGAGTAGCATATTAAAATCAGCAATATCGACGTCACTGCCCAGATGAGCACCAAACCAACGTAAAAACACCGGATATATACGATGGTAGAGGCTAAAAATAGAAAACGATTTTCCCAGAGTATTCACCACTAAATGACGGAACCAAAGTTTATGAATAATATACCATGAGTTGACAGGATAACTGGTAACGTCGCGTACACGGCCTATTATAATTAGAAGGATGAAAGTGCACATAGCCACATCCAAAAATAAACCAATAATCCAAAGAAATGGTAGACAAACAAAAAAGTAGATTGTGGATATATTAGGGAAAAGATAAAGATATGTGGCGAACGCAGTTAATGTCACGATCATCCGAAGAATAAACACGATGAACACGCATAGACCTTGATACCCGATTTGGATCCAGCTTAGTGACATATTTTTCTTGAGATCTTCATGTGAAGCACGATTGTTGAATTGTACTGTGGTACCATCGACCGTACTATTTGCTGGAACTTCCCCGCTTACGAATGACATTGATTTGACAAGTACATGTTGCCTTATACGAACGCCATGTTGTAAGACAGCTCGTGTTTGCACGGTGCAATCGCTGCCAATCTGCACTCGATCTAACTTATATGTTCTTCGATAATAGCTTAAACTGGCGAGAGTCACACCATCGGCGATGTAAGTATGATCACCGATAGACAACATGTCTGGTGTATCAATTAACGTCGTATGTATGTGTACATTGCGACCTATACATGCACCACACATGCGCAAATATATATTATAGAGAGGTGTCCCAACTATGACAGTCAGTTGTAGACTATTTAATACCCAAATGCGATGAACAAACCAGTGACAGTAGTAATGCCATGAATACAGACGATATTCGCCGTACTCTAGGCGTCCAAGTAACAACCATTTACATATAAGATAAACACTGAGTTGAATGGTGGGTACGAGTGAAAAGAGGATAGAAAACTGAATCACACTAGTTATCCAGTAGTCACGATATGTGGCAAATGAACTCGTTGTGAACAACTGATTTTTTATGGGCACTAACGCTATGATCTTCAAACTAGCCCATGAAGGATAGAAAGAAAAACAAACGAGTAGAAAAACGCCGATCGTTTCGAGTACGAGCGATGGGAAAGGTGGTGCACGATCGTCTTTTTCGTCTTCTTCATTATTATCATTATTCGCTTCTCCTTCATTTGATGACTTGTTGTCGATTACCGTATCGTTTGCCATAGGTATATAATATGCTTCGCTTATCGGCTTAGGTTGAGGAGTTCGCAGTCGTACAAGTTTAGCACTAAGTTGTCGAATGGTTGAGTGTTCAAATAACAAACTGATATCCATCTGTTCATAAAGACGTTTTCGTATGAGTATTACTATTGTCATTGCTGTGACGGACGTGCCACCTAGTTGACCGAACGATACTTCAAATTGATTTTTGTCAATCTGAAAATTAAGTGCCTGACAGAAGATATCACATACTTGATCTTCAAGTGGTGCTACAGAATACGAACTAGCTGTATACACCTCTGGTTTTGCAGAGAACGCAAGTGGCCAAGCACTGGTAATGGGAATTGTGCGACTTATTTTGGGTAGCTGCTTTCGATCGATCTTGTCACTAGAGTTAAGTGGAAGTTTTTCCATGATGAGCCACGCCGTGGGAACCATGAAAGCAGGTAGTATTTGTTTGGAGCGACTGAAGACGCGTGCCTGAATACTGCCGTGTTCCATCGATGGCACATGTTTCGCTGGCTGTATATAGGCTGCTAGATATTCCTCGTTGGTCACTTCATCCACAAGTTTTACTACTGCACAGCAAACTATGTCAGGATCGCTGAGAGATGCTTCAACTTCGCCTAACTCCAACCGTTGTCCTCGTATTTTCACTTGATGATCAATGCGACCAGCATAGATAATCGCTCCGTCGTTTGATAAACGACACAGATCACCTGTACGATAGAACAGATTTTCTTGGTTGTGTCCCGGGGGACAAACGAGAACCTTTTCGTTTAACGCTCGAATCGTGTCATTGTCTCCGAGATAGCCAGTGAACACTCCGGGCCCACCAATATATAGTTCACCGAGTGTGTTCATCGGCACTGGCGATAAATATTCATCCAAAATATGGCACGTATAATTGGACACTGGAACACCAATTGGTATTGACTCGTCAGTAAGATTAGCGGATGTAACAAGATGATACGTTGCTAATATACTACACTCAGCTGGCCCATACAAGTTGTAGATTTGAGTATTGAGTGATAAATATTGACGAAGTCTAAGTATAGTGCTTGGAACCATAGCTTCACCTATTCAGACATCACCATAAAAGGATAGTTCATGTTCAAAAGTCAATAAATCTGATTTCGATCATGCGATGTTTCAACATTTATCGCAGGAAAATTCTGACTGTCTGAGGCGATCTATATTAATACGAGCCATTGACTCTTAACTTTCAAGTGAAATCAAATGCAATGAAACACAAATAGATTAGTGTATACCTTGTTTCATCACTTATCTTTTCCCAGTTTTTAATTGAGAAAACTAAGTTTCTGTGTACCTCACTAATTCTATAAAGGTTTTATTACAAGCAATAGTATAGCAAGTTTAACCACGTCCTTTGAAGAAAAATTATGATATACGCCGCATAACAATATTGTTGTATATTAATGGAACTTATAACTCTTTTTGATACCATATTTTTAACTCTATTCGGCCGGATGTTGCCTTTTGGCAACATTTTGCCAAAAGACCTCGAGATCTTGAAGTGGTGATTTACACTCCTTTCGATAATTTGATAATTAATACGAGACATTGTAGCACAGGTTCATGAATTTTCCAGAAAGAGGTAACCTTTCATTGAAGACGGGGAGGACTTTTCTCACCATGTACCAGAAGAGCACTCAAATCGAAATAATTATTTTCCTGTGCGTATGAATATTCTATCTCGGGAGCAAGGAGCAGTCAATATTCCTCTCCCAATCTACTATCTATTGCGTCACTAAGATGAAATATTCAGTATGTTCATACAACAAGAGAGAGAGAGATGTTGCCATTTGGCAACAGCCGACCGTAAAGGGTCAACAATTTGGGAATCGTCAATTTTTTCTCTCTATCAAAGTCAATTTTTTGTTGTTTTTTATTGACCCTATGCTGATCCGAAATCAAACTATTTCTTTCGGTTCATCTCTTACAGGCTAGTGATGAGATATCTCTCAAACATTCTAAAACTCCACGAAATTGTGCGAAACTGACGCATATTACCTAGGAAAGCGCTCCAATTCCGAGAGATCTTGAGAAGTCTAGGAGGCCGTTATTTTATTCTTACGTGGGATGTTACAGCAATTTCTAAGACTTCTCAGGGTCTCTCTGAATTGGGGCGCTTTTCTAGATAAAATGGGTCAGTTTTGCACAATTTCGCGAAGTCTTAGAATATTTGAGGGATATCTCACCTCTAGCCTGTAGAGGTGAACCAAAAGAAATAGTTTGGTTTCGGATTAGCGTAGGGTCAATAGAAAACAACAACAAAAATGACTTTGATAGAGAGAAAAAATTGACGATTCCCAAATGTTTGACTCTTTACAGCTGGCTGTTGCCAAACGGCAGCAAGTTGGCATTCCGCTCAATGTCACGTCCTCAGTCCCCAAAATAAATTGCCATAATCTCTATGACTTAACGACAGAAAATACCTAGAAGATATTTTTTTGATCGATTACTTCTGGTAGCCGATCGGAAAGGATTAATCATAAACCACTCAAATAATATAACATCTTATATGCGGTACAGAACCATTTTTGAGGTTCTACGGTTCACCCGATAGCAGAACCCTTAAAAAAAAGGTTCTGCTGAACTCCGATGTTTTTTTCAAAGTACACATCTCGTTAATTTTAATCAACTTGCTCTGAGGTTTATAATATCAAGTTAAAGAATGTATAGTTACGCACCTATTGATCCGAAGATACGTAATGATTGCATACGAACAACCGAGTCTGGATTATCTTGAAGAAATTGAACAAGAAATGCAGTGATAGTCGGTGTAAGAATCGTCCATGTGACATGTTTCTCAGCAATCGTGCGTGATACATAATCCATGTCCATATGACCAAATGGCTTAAGCATAATCAATGTACCACCCGTAACCATAGTGGCCAATATTTCAAATACGTGTACATCAAACGAGCATTGACTAGTCTGCAATGTCGTTTCTTTTGTAAAACCAAATATTTTTAAATGTTGGCATGCGCGAACACAAGCAATAAAGTTATAGTGACGAATCGGTACAGCCTTCGGTTTACCCGTCGAACCAGAGGTAAAGACGATATAGGCACGATCGTCTGGTTTATTCGGCATTTGCGTATGAGAGTATGATTTTCTCACCGAACTTTGAAGCAAAAACGTAGAAATATTGATGAGTGTAATCGGCGGTTTATTTAATAATGTCCATAAAAAAGCTGCGCGTGTACCATCATTACACAAAATAAAATGAGTGTGCGTGTCATCAACAAGAGTCATATGACGATTGGTAGGATGATCTGGATTAAGTGCACAATAGGTGGCATGCGCTTTGAGAATTGCCAAAATACCAATGACCATGTCAATACTGCGTTGAACACATTGCATGACAATATCGCCGGGTTGCACGCCACATTGATTGACAAGATAATCAGCAAGTTGATTCGAGTAATCACGCATCTGTGCATAAGTAAGTCTTGTATCATCAAGTGCAACACATATTCGCGTTGGATCTTGTTGTGCATTTGCATCAAACAATCCAGCAATACAAGATCTATAACCTTCATCATAGTCAACGTGAGTATCGTTGAGTGTATGTAACATCTTCTGTTCATGTGACTGAAGAATATGAAGAGTATTGAGGAATTGTTGTTGTTTTTGTTTATCAGCCACTTGAGTAAGTAAAGAGACGAAGCGATCAGAAACTACGCCAATACTTGCTTCATCGAAAAACTGAGTTGAATATTCCCATTTGCATATAATATGATTATCTATGATATTATGTTGTACGACTAGTGTAAGATCGTACTTTGGGACGCTCATTGGCACTTCGAACTCGTTACAAGGTACTCCATCCAACGAACAAGCAATATTATTTGAGGCATATGATTCGATAAGAAGCATCGTTTGAAAAAAAGGTAATTGATATAAACCTGTAGAATTGCGGTGCAATTGAATAATATCTTGCAATGGTAATTGTCCATGTTGGAGCACATCTAGACATAAGCGCCGCACTCCAATGAGGTAGTCGTGTACAGTTGTCTTCTGACTCAAATCAAATATGTTTCGGTATGGAAGAGTGTTGACGAACATACCAATAAGTTGTTCAAGCTCAGATCGATAACGATTTGCTGAAACACCGCCAACACAGATATCTGTTTGACTTGTCAGTTTGTGTAGAAACAGTTGATAACACGCAAGAAATAGTTGAAATAACGTTATGTTTTCGGAAGCAGCGAGTACTACGAGCGTTGACGACAAGCCTATGGATAGTCCAACTGATAAATTACTGCCGATCATTTTGGTATCCATTTTGTTTGCCAATACTGTTGCAACAAAAAGTCGCTTGTCGATACAGTCTTTCAGCGTTGATTTCCAATATTTGCGTGCCTTATTCATGAGCGATATAGGTGAAGTATCTAACAAAAGACTCGATTCATGGATGGTGTAATCAATATATTGAAAACCATTGTCGTTGATTGCGGCCAAGAAAGCAAATTCATCTTCATACGCAAGTTGGATGTCTCGATAGAATATCATTCGCGAAGTACCATCAAAAGCTACATGATGAATGTTGAATACAATAATATCTCCTTCTGTCAAATTCTCTTCGTTCAGACCAGAATGTCGTCGAAGTATGTGGCAGCGTACTACATGTCCGTCCTTAAGCGAGAAGAACTGCTGAGTGACTTCGGTTGTGAGAGCAAGTTGCACTTGTTCATGAGTGTAACAAAGTTGTTCTGAAAATATGCCATCTTCCAGATATCGTGGTATAGCATTGACAGATTGTTCGATGATACCACCGTTTTCTGTTATTTGATACTGGATTCGAGTGCGAAGCACTTTATGCTTACAAATGACTAGGAAGAGAGCACGTTGCAGTCGCGCAACAGAAACATGCTTGCTGTTCCTAGCAATAACCAATGGCAGAACGACGTTATATATGGCAGGCGAATGTAGCTTTGAAAAACGAATTTGTTCATCAAGCCAGATACGCTGCTGAGCCGAAGAAGCAATCGCTTTGTTCATATGAAGCGGTTGCCATTCCTTCTTTATGTTGCGATGATTCGATGGTGGCAACTGGAGGAGTTTAGCGTGATCGGCAATTGTAGTTCGTTCTAACAGTGAGATGATAATGTCTGGTTTCTCTTCCTTTACAAGTCCATTTGTTTGATAAGCACTTATCAAGCGCATCAACATCAAGGAGTCACCACCAGATGCGAAAAAATTAGCGTTCATTGACAAATTCGGTAGTGCTAGAATATTGCACCATTCTGCATGAACTAGACGTTGAAGTTCTGAACTTGGTAACCTTTTTAAACATAGAGAAATTATTAGCTGGTGTCAGCACCGCAGAAATTTTTTAAAAATTTATGTGCGAATTTTAGCCAGTGATTCAAATGTAAGTATTGGGTGAGTTGCTAGATCTAGCTTTTGCTCCTATCTTCAGAGCAAAGAACTGAAAAAAATGACATCGTTTTGTGAGAAAAAAATGAATCAGACCGCATAATACTTTTTCGGTCCCTCTTTTCGAAATAAATCATTGAAAGAAAGCATCAGTCTCTGTTTTAATCTCCCATTAGTATCAAACTTGAGAGTTGAATTCAATTGAACAAGTACTTTCGATTGAAAATTATTCTTCAATTGAAACTTTAAAGTTCAAATTCCAAGTTTTAAGTATGAAATGTATGAAATATGTTGGGTATGCCTGAACTGTAGGAAAATTAATTCGGAAAATAGGTCGTTCACGATGTTTTGCAGACAAGACAAATGCCTAACTTACATATCGTCGTTTCTCCCCGTATTCTTCTCCAAAAGCTCGATGTCAAGCAACTGTTTACGATCAATTTTGCCGTTCACGTTGAGTGGTAGTTTGTCCATCACTGTAACAGTACTTGGGACCATATAGTCAGGTAGTTGGGTGTTACATTGACACATGATGACTTTTTGAAGATCATTAGTACTGTTCGAATCATGCGATTGAGCAAAAGCAACAAGAAAATCTCGTTGAGTACGAGTATTAGTCTGCTTCATCACGACACAGTTAGTAACACCTTCGACCCGCATTATGCAAGCTTCGATTTCGCCTATTTCTAAACGTTGACCTCGCAATTTCACTTGATGATCAGCTCGGCCACAATAAAGAATATTTCCAGTCTCCGATAAACGACACAAATCACCCGTGCGATAGCACAATGTTTCTTCGAATGGCAGTCGGACAAGAGCGTTATTGTTCAACGATCGAACCATGTCATTGTCTCCAAAATAGCCTGCAAACACACCCCGGCCTCCAATGTACAGTTCACCAAGCTCATTAACAGCTATCGGCAGCAATTGTTCATCCAGAATGTGACATGCATAGTTCAAAAGTGGCTTGCCGATGGGAATTATATTTCGATCGAGATCTTGTTGCGTTACTTTATGATAAGTAGCGGTGTCGGTAGTTTCGGCCGGCCCGTATGCGTTGACAAGCTCAATGTTGAGAGACGGATGCGACAATGCGGTAAAGATAGGTGCTATCCGTGCTGCATGACAAGCTTCACCACCAAATATAATTTGTCGCATCGAACTGAGTAAATGAAATTGATTCGTTTGCTCCAGATACTCGTGGAGAGCGTAGAGAAATGATGTAACGAAACCAGCAATGCTAACTCGATGTCGATGAATGGTCGATATCACATAGTTTAAATCCAGATTACCAAGAGGTTTGAGCATCACACATGTACCTCCAGTTACAAGCGGACCCAAACATTCCATTACATGCGG
>CAJNOP010001626.1:10572-22147 GCA_905250075.1 Rotaria sp. Silwood1 | reverse complement strand
CAGCAAGGAATCACCCACAAAGCTACTTTCGATAATTTGGTCTTTGACTATCTCAATACACCAGTTGGAATTCGCGATGCAGTCATTCGGGAGAATATTCCTCAGGTACAAGAACAACTTAAAGTGAGACAAGAACAAATGCAAACACAGCAACAAGCTGGATATGTCGTTCCATCATTTGAGGTAGTTCAAAGGATCGATAATGGTACGTATTAGGATTTTTTTGTCATCCATTATAGCAGGTTCGAGGCTTCTGAGACGTGTACATTTGTGAAAATTTCGAATCTAACATGATGAGTTTGTATTTGTCCCCCGAAATTTGTTTCGGAGAGAGCTGCGGGTTTCCGAAATTTCTGAAGAAATGTTGACAGCGGTTTTCCTGAAATCCTGTCTCTGTTGTATAATGATTTCTGAGGAGGAAACACCGAACTGTTTCGAATTTGAATGCAAAAGATTCAAAAAAGCTCAAGAGAGAAAACTAGACGACGGTGTGGATGTGGGTGTGACTGCATTTTTTCATTCACACCCACACGCACTCAGCCTCACTCTCACCATCAAATCAGCTTTTGACTGTACTCGGATGTTAAAATCATCGTCCAATGTCATCTCTCTTTGTTCCGTAGTAAAATGCGAAAGTCTCGCCTTCCGCTCCAGAAATGTGCAACTTTTGAGGATCGGTAGCAATTGGTACTTTATACATAGCTCAGCTTGGGAAAGGGAAATCTCACAATGGAAGGATCTGTCATGTCAGTTGATGTCGTTAACTCTTTTAGTGTTAAATGGTAGCTCTCACCAAGAAACTACCAAATTAAAAATGTGAGCTGTTGATGGCAAGTCTGGACCGAGTTATAAAAACTTTAAGGCACTTACAATGTATGTAGGATGTATAAAATGAAAAATCCAAATAAAAGTTTTTCTTCTTTTTTCGTGATGACTGGATAGAGCTCATCGTGTTGCATTAGAAAGAGTATATTTCAAGTTTTAGAAAGGGATTTTTAAAAAAATTCTACGAAGATCACACTTTTGTGTCTATTTCCCTTTATTTTTCGAAATAATGATAATTTGGACTTTTACGCCTAAGATATTTTAAAATCTCTTTTTAAAATTTGGAACATACTTTTTCTAATGCAACTTGACGAGCTCTATCCAACCATCACGAAAAAAGAGGACAAGGTTTTATTGGAATTTTGGATTTTATACATCCTACATACATTGTAAGTACCTTAAAATTTGAATAATTCGATCCAGACTTGCCATCAACAGCTCATATTTTTAATTTGGTGGTTTCTCGTTGAGGGCTATCATTTGACACTAAAAGAGTTAAGGAAATCAACTGACATGACACACGCTTCCATTGCCAGTAAAAGTTTGACTAATACTACATCTAAATGAGCTTTGTCTATAAAAAAAATTCAGAGATTTTGTTTTTGTTTGTGAAAAGAAACATCTATGGCTGCATCAGAGAATGATATTGCACAGAGGTTGCGCGGGTCATATTGGTTTCACTGTTCTCTTGAAAAATGAATCAACTGTGAGGTTGCAACGTCTCATATGAGTTCAGGAAAGAGTTTTATTTATACTTACATAGGTTTTGCAAAAGTCAAAATTACACTTCTGTCACATATATCTTTAAACAGTTTTGGAAACTCCATAAAATAGCCCTAAATTGTTGCTTAATTTTCTTTCATTTACGAGGGAGGGTCTCCAGGTGTTCAAGCCATTTAGACTCCATCTTTTAGCCATAAGTAGACCTCAATGGGGTATGATAGAGCCGAAAAGGATTCATTTCCTCGCGCATTTATTCCTGAGATATTGAATTTTCAAGATATGGTATAAGGAAACGAAAATAAAATGATCAATGACTCTTCTTGAGAAAAGTGAAACATTAAAGACTGAAGCTTTTTTTCCAGGCTTATGCGTTCTTTGCCCGATCTGTTTTGATTTGAGAGCTAGATATAATCTCATTTATAACGATTCTATTCATTATTCATGAATCGAAAGAGTACACAAAGTTCTTATCTTGTTTTTGATATCAGTTCAAGACACAATGATTCTTGATAGATGAGCGAGAATGATGCATTATCCGCGCTGCTTCTTGTCTCTTCCGTTGTCTGCATATCACCTGGTTTCTGCAATGAATATTATGCGCTTACGCTCTTTCTCCCATCCTCTACTAGTTACATTCTCATTCTTTCTCTTTTGTGCGTGTTTTGTGCCATACAGTAGTTCTTCTTTCATTTTACCTATTACAATATATGAAGAAGGTAAAAGAATTGAGTTGATTTCAGTTTTACTGGTCTCTATTTCGAAATGATTAATCCATCGAACGTTGTGAAGATTCTCGTTGATCGAGCTTCGAACTTACTGTCTTCTGGTTTTTCGAACACATCGGCTTCCAGCGCCTCTATTACAAACCGTGAATGCGAAGTAGCTGACCTGCTATACAACGCGGTTGAGTCGATTATCAGCAGTCATTCGCACACTTTCGAGGTTGAAAGCATCTTCGATCGTGGATTAGACGAAGGCGAGTTAGTCAATGAGGTAGAGAATGAAAATGATGAGTTGAAGAATCACTTGATCATGAATATTGTCGTGAAGAAGACGAGGATAGAATATTGCGTAACAAATTTTAACTAGAATACATGACTCGAGCAGTTAATTTCTACGACGAAGTCAATCCGAAAACTGGTCCACGAAAGCGGAGCTGATCGACAGTAAATCATAACTTCTGTCACATCCTGCATCAATCTCAAAAAGAGTAATTGATTGTTTTATTCTTGTTTTCTTATACCATATCTTGAAAATTCAATATCTAAGGGATAAAGGCGCGAGGATATGAATCCTTTTCCGCTCTTGCACATCTCATTGAGGTCTACTTATTGTCAAAGGATATTCTAAATGGCTTGAACACGTGGGAACTTTCCCTCGTTAGATGGCAATACCTCCACAAATAAGTCGAACATTTTAGACAACAATTCTAAAGGGCGACCAAATCCTGATTCATCCTCAATAATATGGCCCAAATCTGACTCATCATCTGAAGTCCCGTCATCTTCTCTAAACAGCATCATAAAGCTTCAAGAAAAACTTAACACGTTACTTCTCAAAGAGCCAATCTCGTCTTACTTGGCTCCTATCGAAAGAGCGACAAACATTAAAAGAGAAAATCTTCTGTTCGGGTTTCTTAGCATATTTCTCGCCATCTATCTCGTATTTGGCTATGGCAACGATTTCGTTTGCAATTTCATGATTGGTTTCTTTTATCCAGCCTATGCATCGATTATGTCTGTGGAATTCGGTGGTACGAATAATCACCAAGTTTGGCTGACTTATTGGTCGGTTTATGCATTGTTTCTGTTAGTTGAATATTTCAGCTATCCTTTATTTTACTCACCATCCATTTACAGTTTATTTAAATGTGCGCTCCTTATCTGGTTCATGTTTCCAGACACTGAAGGACGCGCTTATCAGCTGTATCAACGCTTTATCCGAAGATTCGTTTCAGCTATCGAAACTCAGCTCAAAAAAGAAATATGATAGCGATCCGCAAGTCTCTGAAACAGCAATAATAAATTGCTGCACAATGCTCAGATGCAAAAAATTACACTCTGATTCGCGTCATACTTTCATGTTCCTAACTCTTGTTCTATTTACAATTTAATCTGAACCATTGTCTCTTATTTTTGTGAAACACGATCTGAAAGGAGTGTTGAAGTGTTTAAGGGTAGAAATTTGGACCCCCCCCCCCCTGCCGCCCACAGACCGTGACAGACACTCACGTGATCCATCACAGACCGTGACAGACATTTTAACTAATTAACTAGTTAATTGATTAATTAACCAATTAATTAATTAACCAAGGGTGTGGGTGTGGGTGTGGGTGTGGGTGGTGTGGGTGTGGGTGTGGGGTGTGAGGGTATGGGTGTAGGAGTGGATGTGGGTGTGGGTGAAGATCAACACGCACAGCCACAGCTACAGCCACATCCACACCTACACCCACGCCCTTTTTTCGGCACAAACGAAGATTTTTATGGCATAAATGACTGTTTTTTATGGTACAAATTATCATTTACATGGCACAAATGTCCACAAAATCACAACCATGTGCTTGTCGTGCTTCCGCCAGTCCAGGGCCTAGTGAATCGACCTTCGATGTCGATGAACGTTACTTGTACCTAACAGTTGAAAATATATTGTGGTATTCCTACAGGCATCATCATAGATACAGAACTTTTTGTTCCCTAGACTGAAAGGCTAGGGTCTAGAAACCTAAATTCACCTGTGTCTGTCTGTCTGTCTGTCTGTCGGTAACGCGGTACAAGTGACCATTTTTTTGGCACAAACGACCATTTTTATGGTACAAACGACCATTTTTATGGTACGAACGACCACTTTTTTGGCACAAGTGACCATTTTTTTGGCACAAACGACCATTTTTATGGCATAAACGGCCAGTTTTTTTGGCACAAGTGACCGTTCTTTTGGCACAAACGACCATTTTTTTGGCACAAGTGACCATTTTTATGGCATAAATGACCATTTTTCTTGGCACAAGTGACCGTTCTTTTGGCATTAACGGCCATTTTTTTGGCTTAAATGACCATTTTCTTGGCACAAGTGACCACTTTTTTGGCACAAACGACCATTTTCTTGGCACAAGTGACCATTTTTTTGGCACAAGTGACCGTTTTTATGGCACAAGCGGCCAGTTTTTTTGGCAGAAGTGAGCATTTTTTTGGCACAGGCGACCATTTTTATGGCACAAACGACCACTTTTTTGGCACAAGTGACCATTATTATGGCACAAATGACTACTTTTTTACTGAAATTAACTAGGTAACTATGCACCAAATGAGCATGTAACTATGGCACAAACGGTCATTTTTTTGGGAGAAACTACCACGTAACTATGGTACAGGTGACCATATAGCAACAATGTTACAAACAACTATTCCGGTAACTATGGTACAAATGACCATCTAAAGACTGATGTAAATGAACCCATAATAATTATGAGTAAAATGTCAATGGAATAACTATAATTCGGGTAGTGGTGTAAAACGGCTCACAAAAGCATTTAACTGCTGAGACTCAGACCAAATGAGCAGTATCGATTTAAAGAAATCTTTTAAATTATTGATTATTGTAGGATTGATTCTGCAATGTTGTATCAATGAATATCTAATTTATTAAAAGGTTAGAATTAATTCGCGAATTTAAGCATAAAAAGTTGATTAATAAAAACTCAAATTTCGTGAATGATATAATTCATATTTTTGTACGCACAAATAGCGCCATTATAATTGTAAAAAAATCGTATTGTTGTCTTATCTTATTGGACGCTATTTATATTTATAGAAGGAAAAAAAATAAACGAAAAACGATAAAAAAAATTGAATTTGTAAATGCATCACCTTTACTTAGAGGGAGAATTCTCCAAATTAACTTTTCTGGTCGCCTAAGGTATACTGGTCACATTATCAGTTTTGCGTATTACTTTTTTAATGTAGCTTTTTATGCTATTACATCCGTACATGTATTTTATCAGTCTACGGCTAAGTGAATCGCTTGACGGTGAACGTTACTTGTTCAGTTGGTCACTTAATAATATCCTAACTATGAACGATAGAAAAACTTCATGGTTTCCATGAATGTCATCAGTGCCCAAAAACCGAGCTACGAAAGCTTAGTAATTAGTTCTTTTTAAATTTCTGCTTTCAAAATCTCCAGTTCTTTGGTCATTCAAATATATTCAACACTCAACAGTCTAAGGTAGAGTGAATCTGCATTGGATGAATATTATTTCTTCTTTTTATAACTTTTAAATATTTATGTTTCTGTTCTTTGTAGTTCTGACAGCTAAACTTTAAATTGCTTTTATTTTGAACTGATTTCAAATTATTGAACTTTAAAAACACTCAGCTTTTCTCTTGTAACATATCTTTTGATTTCAACCAGAGATGCACCATTTCATAGTCTCATTTACATATCTAGTCAAATCACATTTCATCGCCTTTTAGTCTAGGGATGAGTGAATCGGAATGCGATGAACGTTACTTGTAATTCTAGTGTACAATCAAAATGTTTTTTTTTCGTAAAATGTACACAGAACATCCCAGGTTAATGAATCCGATACCGGATCCGACTATCCGACAAAATGCTATAGGATTCCGGGAAACGGATCGACTAACGTATCTGACGGACGAAATCTATTTTCATAATTACGTGCTAATTAGCATTTTAACCCAATACTAGAAACCAGTCATATTTCTACGATGAATCACTATGGGAATCCGATAGTAGGATCCTATAATGTCTACACACTAAGTTTTCGTTAATAGGATCGTCCCCCGGATTCCTATAGGATTTCGTCGGATTTATAGAAATTCCAATAAAATCCGATCGACTCCGATGGGAATCCGATCGGATCCGATTGTTGCAATGATTCTCCTGGGATGTTACGTTTTTATAGCAAAGCGTAAATGTGGATATAATTGGAAAGCAGTAGATGTTCTGTACATTTTGCTTGTGCTGCGTACACCTGATATTGGGAACTCTGGCGTACATTTTGTTTTAGATTCCCATCCAGAACACTGTCCATACCCATACCTACAGCCACACCTAGCGGTACACAAGCTCAGCTCAAGCTCACAAATAATGAGCCGTTGAAAACGCTCATTGACCCAAACTAACCTATTCGAACAGTTCATTTGATCGAACTGAGCGTTCTCAAACAGTTCGGTTCAAATGAGATGAACCATTCGAACAGCTCATTTGAGCGAACCAAACTTTTGCAACAGCTCATTTGAACGAACCGAACTTTTGCAACAGCTCATTTGAACGAACCGAACTTTTGAAATAGCTCATTTCAAATGAGCTGAACCGTTCCAACCGCTCATTTGAACGAACCGAACTATTAGTAGGGTACCCAAAGGTCCTCAAGAGCTACCCTATAGGAGCACCCATACGTTCCGAAGGGCTACCCTACAGGGGTACCCATAGGTCTGCAAGGGCTACCGCATAGGGGTACCCATAGGTCTCCAAGGGCTGCCCCATAGGGGTACCCATAGGTCCGGGAGGGCTGCCCAATAGGGGTACCATAGGTCCGCAGGGGCTGCCCTATAGGAGTGCCCATAGGTTTCCAAGGGCTATCCTATAGGGGTACCCATAGGTTTCCAAGGGCTATCCTATAGGGGTGCCCATAGGCTCCCAATGGCTATCCTATAGAGGTATTCATAGGCCCGCAAGGGATATCCGATAGCAGCATCAATAGGTCCTCTAGGGCTAGCCTATAGGAGAACCATAGGTCCTTCAAGGCTACCCTTGAGGGGTACCATAGGTCCCGAGGGGCTATCCTATAGGGGATCAGTAGGTCCCCAAGGACTAGCCTATAGGAGTACCCATCGCGTAACCCAATAGGGTAGCCCCATGGACTTATGGGTACTCCTATAAGGCAGCACTGGGGGACCTGTAGGTATCACTACAAGGTAGCCCTTGGGAACATATGGATACCTCTATCTACGGGTGGGAAGTTACCGTTACTAGGTACCGCGGAACGGGCCTGCTCTAGGGGGTACCATTGGGTCCTCAAGTCCCACTATGGAGCAGTACCCTTGGGTTCCCACGTCCGACTATATAGGAGTACACTTCGATCCTCAAGTACTGCTATAGGGATATCCTTGCCTTCTTCACGGCTACAGTAGGGCAGCTCCTTAGATCGCCAAGGGCTGCTGTGAAAGTGCACCATTAGGTGCGCAAGGGAAACTATAGCGGCGTACCCTTGTATCCCCAAGGACGTATTCTGAGGCTCCATTTCGCCGTGCTGCAGTAGGTAGGGACCCCAACATATACCCATCAATCGATAGAGCATCCTCAATAACCCTATGATCGCTCCGAACATGTCTATGTGTTCTCCGTACACTAAGGGAGACAGGGCCTCTTGAAATCTGATTGATCGAAATATTGACCAATCAGATGGCGAGTTTTTATCTCTCAGTATTGGAAGGGGTGGAGATCCCTACATATGCACATCGCTCGATAGAGCATCCTGGATAACGCCATGATCGGCCCGAACATACCTATATGTTCTTCCTAGAAAAAGAGAGAAAAAGCCTCCTAAAATCTCACTGCTCTATTTTTTGTGACCAATCAGACGGCAGGATACGATTTCTCCGAGTTCGAACGCGTGCGGAGCTCTACATATACGCATCAATAGATAGAGCATCCTCTAGAACCATATGATGGGCCGAAACACGACCAGGTGTTGTCCTTATAATACGGAAGAAAACACCTCGTGAAATACGATTGTTCCATGTTTTTGTACCAATTAAACGGGGAGTTTGTACTCGAGGTCGCCACAGTGCGCTGCAATATCAGTTGTTGAGCACCCAAGGGTACCCTCTATAGTACGCCTTGCGGACCAAAGCGTAGCCCTAATCCCATTCTCAGACCGTCACCCGGGAACAGTAACGGTAACGGTTTCGCTACAAAAAAGTTATCAGTGCCCAGGTAACTGATAACGGAACATTTACCAGATCGCAGTTAACTGATAACAGGACAGTTACCAGTGACCTGGGTACTGGTAACTCTTTCAATAGAAACCGTTACCGTTATCGTTCCCAGGTAACCGTCTGGGAACGGTAGCGTTCCACCCGTACCCCTATCGCATAGTCGTCGGGAACCTATGGGCACCCCTATGGGGTAACCCTTGGAGTCCTATGCAAACCCCTATCAGATAGCCCTCCAACACCTATGGGGACCCCTATAGGGAGTCTATGGTCTTTTTTATTTCAAACTGAATTCTAAAATCAAAAAACCGCAGCAACTTGTTCCGAATCACACGTTTCTCGCTTGATACTACGTAGTCTCACTTAAAACCCTTAGTCCCCTCTATTTTCGAAAAGTCCCCATTAGTCCCCCCAAAAAAAACCTTAGTCCCCCCTTAGTCCCCTTTGCATGGGGGACTAAAACCTATAGTCCCCAAAATCCGGACCTCACCCTCACCCTCACCCTCACTCACCCCCCGCCTCACCCTCAGTCCCTCCCCCGCACCCGCAGTAGGCCCCTCGCTCTCCCCCCTCACCCCTAGACTCACATTTCAGTTTGAAATCAAATATTATTTTTATTTGATAAATTCAGACTGAAATTAAATAGCCCATTGTATGCCTATAGGGTAGCTCCTGGGGACGTATGTGTACCTCTATCGGACAGTTCTTGAAGACCTATGGGTACTCCAATAGAATAGCCCTTGACGACCTATGAGTATCCCTATAAGATAGCCCATGGGGACCTATGGATACCCCTATAGGGTAGCCCTTCGAGACCCATGAAAACCCCTATAGGATAGCCCTTGCGGACCTATGGGTACCCCTATAGGATAGCCCTTGCGGATCTATGGGCACCCCTATAGCTCAGCCCTTGCGGACCTAGGGGTACCCCTATAGCTCAGCCCTTGCGGACCTATGGGTACCCCTATGGAGTAGCCCTTGGAGACCAATGGGTACCCCTACAAATAGTTCGGTTCGTTCAAATGAGCGGTTCGAACAGTTCAGCGCATTTGAGGTGAGCTGTTTCAAAAGTTCGGTTCGCTCAAATGAGCTGCTCGAGCAGTTCAGCTCATTTGAAATGAGCTGTTTCAAAGGTTTGGTTTACTCAAATGAGCTGGTCTAACAGTTTAGCTCATGTGAAATGAGCTGTTTCAAAAGTTCGGTTCGCTCAAATGAGCTGTTCGAACAGCTCAGCTCATTTGAAACGAACCGCTTGAGGACGCTCAGTTCGCTCAAATGAACTGTTCGAACAGTTCATTCGCTCATTTGAACCGAGTTCGTGAGCTGAGCTTGTGCACCCCTACCCACACCCACATCCATACCCACACTCACACTCACACTCAGATCCACGTCCATAGCCACACCCACATCCACCTTCATACCCACGCCGACATCCACATTTATACCCACGCCCACGCCCATACTCACCCTGAATCTCATCACTGATACATCCATTGAAACATACGTCAAAAAGTCTGTTATTTATCCTGTCTTTCGTTCAAAATTCCATACATTTTGTTCGATTAGGATAGGAGCAACATAAAGATGTCTGTAAAAAATCCAAAAGAAATTGGGAAAGAGGAAGAAAAAAATATGAAGACGAAATCAATGGATGTCTTACTAAATACCATACCATCAACGAAAGAGACCCACTGCTAGGATCTTTTGCGCATGTTCACCCGCGATATTGCCAAGCATACTAGGCGCGGCATTTTGAGCAAGAGAACGGGGTAGAGTAAGCGTAAGATTCAAGTTGTAGCCGCCAGCGTTGCAAACAGTTAGTCTAGCTCCACTACTAGTGTAGATATGGAATTTATGTGCATCTTCTCGAATAACGGACGTCTGAGTGTCGTGAAGAAAGCACCAATCATTGAGAAACGGAGGTATCTGTCCGTCAACCAAGACTCTATCATCAGTCGTGCTGTACTGTATTGTATGGAATTTCTCTTTGACAGCAATAGCAATGATCCAAGTTGGGCCATCTGCTGAATTGGTGACAACCGGTTTATGGCGAGAATGTATTTCGAAATCTCCGGACGTGGTCTTGAATAGGACAGCGTCATGTTGTGGATGGCAATCGAAGTTCTGGTTGTTGAAACCGATACAGTGAGGATCGCCGTATAGCTGTGCTGAGACGTTGTTTCCGGAAGGGTACTCTTGAGCCCACATCATGGCTACTTCATTCGCGTATGATGACATGTTT
Source organism: Rotaria sp. Silwood1 (assembly GCA_905250075.1). Classification (NCBI taxonomy): domain Eukaryota; kingdom Metazoa; phylum Rotifera; class Eurotatoria; order Philodinida; family Philodinidae; genus Rotaria; species Rotaria sp. Silwood1. Next base: position 11,398 of record CAJNOP010001626.1, on the reverse strand, counting down.
GCTATGTAAAGTGTAAAAGTATGTGAGCTAGAATATATGGTAAAAGGAGATGGATGGTGTTTATTTTAATTCTTTTTCAAATGTTTCACGCAGCAGCTACATGATACTCTTTTTCACATTACTTATAGCACAAAATGTTAAATGTTCATATTTAAGGATATGAACAACCAACAAAGGACCCTGTTGGATTTTGTGATGTAGTTGACACAAGAACGTCCTATATATGGTTTTGTAGAGAATTTTAAGGCACATCGAACGGTATATAAGAAGTGAAATTTTCATTGAGTTTTCATGTCATAAGGGCCCATCAATTGTGTGTAATTCTATAGGAATATATAAAAGTTGGAGACCTTATGATGTTCTACGATAAGTATATGTGTATTTTGTTTTTAAACATAATTCAATACAGTTATGGGTGCTCTTCAATTTTTTATAATCGATAAGTTTGACTGCAGCTATTTTATAATTAAAAAGGATCGTTTCCCATAGATCTAGGCTGTTTATTGACGAAATGACATTCCCGTGTGCTCAATCCTGTGCCACAGGATAATTGAGCAACAACGTGAAACCTTCTCAAAAACTGCACACTAGTAGTCTTTACATGTTTCATAGATCGTATCCTCCGGAACAGTAGAGGCTGACTAGTAGTGTATAAGATGGTGGTGCAAAATACCCTATTTTAGCGAATTATGGCCCAGATATATTGACAAAATCTTGACACTATTCAGCACTTCTAATAAAAAGTTTTATCTATAAATAATCATTGAAGTATGCCTCATCATTTGATATAAATAAGTACTTGGCAGATTGAAAAAATATTTTCGAC
>CAJNOP010001626.1:0-10472 GCA_905250075.1 Rotaria sp. Silwood1 | reverse complement strand
GGTGTGGGTGTGGGTGTGGGTGGGGTGTGGGTGTGTGGGTGTGGGTGTGGGTGTGGGTGTGGATGTGCGTGCGGGTGTGGGTGTGGGTGTGGGTGTGCGTGTGCGTGTGGGCAGTGGGTGTGAGTGTGGGCTGGTGTGTATTTTCTTATCATGCATACACCCACACCCACACATTCACACACCTACATCCACAAACCCACACCCACACACCCACCCCGATACCCACAGCCACACAGCCACACACCCACACCCACACCCACCCTATACCCGAATATCGATAAGGTGCCGGGATAGTCTTAGTAAATCTCAAAAATCTCTTTTGTACGTTTAACATTAGCTAATTTATAAGCTTTTGAATGGAGATCTCCTTTTAATATCATTATTAATTAACTCTGGGAGTACCAAGTGGGTTCCAGACGGATTCCACTATAAAGAATGGACATTTAACGAAAATACCTCAGACTGTTTATTATTTCTAAATATATTTAAGGTTTGCCAAATTTAGATTTAAATTCGACCATAAAAACAAATGAAATCATCTTCAGTTTTATCTACCGATTATGAGTATTTAACATGACATCATACCTTGATCTATTAAATAAATTACGATACAACACAGAAAATGGAAAAGTAGTTCCATTATTAGTCTTCAATATAACGAATTATTACTTATCTAGTTCTATACAGTTGTAACCTAATTAAAAGAAGTTCTTCTGACAAATGTAAACTGCGCAATTGAGTAAAATGGATAAATCATTAGATCTCAAGCATGACGTTAAAAATCTTGTTATTTCTATCATTCTATGTTTATTTGAACAAGATGTGAAGTTATATCAAAATAGTTGTAAAAAGTAACTTCTTATAATTTCTTTACGAGACTCAAAAGGAAAATATTCTAATCTTGGCAAAAATACTGGTCCATCAATCAAAATCACAGAATAACAATACAGGTTATCATATTATATTCAAAAATAAGCTTAGTACTTCGAGGAGTAATTATCTAAAACTTAATACAAATTCAATTTAAAAACTAAATACGTCTGTTATATAATACTTTCATGTAAGCTCTGTTAGGGGTGAGTGTGGGTGTGAGTTCTCCTTTCACCTATACCCACATCCACACTCACCCTTCTTGATTAAGCACTAATGGTTTACTGCTCATCTTAATAGTATATACACGCACATCTAGTGATCATATTGATTCTGGAAAGATAAGAAAAACAAAAAGATTAAAGATACATATTGCCGATGTTTATATTCATTAGTAATATATCTGGATGTTTCTTTTAATTTCTTTCACATCTAATTGTGAAATTTCAATTTGAAACATGTAACAATTCACAATCCTTCATAGAACATTTCTGGGTTCAATGAAATAATCAAATGAAATACTCAAAAAAATCTTCAAGTCTTCGAAACAAATACGTAGCGAATACAATTTTCCATTTGACCAAAAGAAGGAGTAAAAGCGAATTCGATTCATTTCTGTCATGTTGGATATGATCATAATTCACGTTGATCATACAAAATACATGAAAATATTAAAAAACTCAAAACTTATGATTTCACAATACCTACGAATAACTTTCTATTTCTTGAGGATGCGGGTGGGTATATCTTTTCCCTTAGTTCAATCAAAGCAACACTGTTATTCATATTTCATATGTAGATCAATAAACATCTTTTATAAATTGTTTAAAATTTACTTATATAAATAAGACACACTAAAATGTTCTACTTGAATGTATTCATAGAAGTAAGATGTGCAGGGAAAGTTCGTCATTAATCAATGAACTAGTATATAATTATGTAGAGTAAACACTACTGTGTTTATATCAAGTGACTAAGAGGAAACGAAGTGTTCTTCATAAAAAATATCAATCTAAAATACTTACAAATAATTATACGAAATTCAATTTGTAGGTAAAGGGAATACTAATTTGAAAATTTTATTTCCAGTTACTTCTCCATGACTATCTTTAACTTGATTATGGATGTGGATGGAAGCGTGATTTATACTTTTTTCTTCACTGCACCGTATGCATACTTTTCTTCTCAATACGAGATGACATGTAAATTAATACGTTGTACAATAGGTCTTCAAATGAAAGTTAATATATTTATATTGAAAACAATTTTTCTTTGATAAAGATAAACTCATAGATCTTCTTTTCATGCATTTCTAAATTTCATGCTCTTTTTTTCTATGCTTGTTTAATCTATATACTACCAATGATTATTCAAGAAACGTTAATTTTTCAAATGGAACAAAACCATTTGCAAATACTTGGTCCACTTAATTGAATTCTAGTTTAAAAAAAAACATATTAGGTACAAGATTAGATTTGATTTTATCTACATAAAAATAATCAAAAATCTTATAATTTTAGTAATTCAAGTCATTAATCATAGTAAAGACAACAGAGATCAATTAAAACGGATTATCACAGAATTGTGTGCAACGTTTGATGAAAAACATCAACTATTTAATGAAAATTATAAACGATACCATAATAAATAGAAAATGTCGTCGTCAATCGTACTACAGTTAAAATATAATACATTAATAATTCGTGCAATAAAATATCGCTTGAAGAAAACTCAAAATAGCAGCATATCATATAAAATCCCAATAGGTTAACACGAATCGTAATTAAATTTATTAAAAAGAACCAATTATTGCCCGTCAACTCATGAATGACACTATAACATTCGTTCTACTGCGACAGTAAGGTCATTTATTTTTTATCTATTCTTAGGTTTTCTTTTTTTACAGTTATCTAAACAAAGCTATTATGCAAGATTCGAAAAATAGATAACGTGATATTACCATAGGTCAATGGTTTCTTTAAAACAAGCAACGTTGGCTAGTTCACGTATAATTTCGAAAGAGTATTTGATTTCAACTCGATTTCAATAGTGGTTTACAAAGCAGAGTGAGTGTGCGGTCAGAATGTGCGTATACATATGAGCATATGAATAGCAAATCTTCACTCTAAATCGCTGATTTACATGCATAGACGTGAACAGCCATATCTACAGTTTTTTTTTGCAGTATCTGCTTCGTCTTACGATGATGATTGTGGTTTTTCAATAATTAAAAATCATGCTTTATTCCACAACAAATCAAATTTTCAATCGCTTATCTAAGTCCTTCAACTGTATTCGTTCATACAAAAATAAAGAGTCCAATCGTATCTTTTGCAGTGTCTACTCAATAGAAAAGGAAAATATTCCAGAGAACCAATGGCAAGAGAAGTAAAACAATCCTTACTGTATTTTGTCGAAGAGCATTGGCGAGATATTGTATGCCTAAGGTGCTGATTGGATTATCACGCAGATCGAGTTCGGTGAGTGTCTATATGAAAAGTGAAAATAGTGAACAAAGAGATCGATTAAAACTTTCATCCACCGTATTTTTCGTGAGAGCATCGGCAAGATATTGTACTGCTTGATCTTCGATTCCACTGCTATGAAGACATAGAGAGGTAAGTGTCTATTTGAAATGTGCGAATCGTCAAGAGAACGTTGAATAAAGGATGATGCTAACCTTGTTTTCTTTGAGAGCATCAGCGAAATACTGTGCTCCAGTCAGTCCAATTGGATCTGTATAAAGATCGAGTTCGGTGAGAGTCTATGTGAAAACCTAGATCATAACGAAGAGAACGATTAGAGATTGGTATTAACCGTGTTATTTTTGAGAGCATTAGCAAGATATTGTGCACCTTGAGTTCTGATTTGATTTTCTCCAACACGAAATATAGCAACGGCCTGTGTAGAAAGCATAGACAGTACAGAAAGAGATAAATGAATGAAAAACACGGTTTACTGTATTTTTTGTGAGAGCATTCGCAAGATGTTCTAGTCCTTGATCTCCAATTCTGTTTTTGCTAACGTGAAGTTCCTTGAGTGTCTATATAAAAAATGCAAATAATGAATGAAGACATGAGAAATTAATAGTATTGACCATGTTAACGCTGAGAACATTGGCAAGATATTGTGCTCCAATTGGTCCGATTCGATTTGCTACAAGATCAAGTTTGATGAGTGTCTATGGAAAAAGTACACATGATCAGTAGAGATGAGTACGTAATGATATTCACTGTATTATTTGTAAGAGTATTAGCGAGATATTGTATTCCTTGATCTCCTATTTGATTACATGCAAGATCTAGTGTAGTAAGTGTCTATGGAAACAGTATAGATATTGAAGAGAAAAACAAGTAGAAAATGTTATTCACTAGATTGGTTTTGAGAGATTCGGCAAGATGTTGTGCTCCTCGATCTCCGATTTGAGTCCAATTAAGTGTAAGTGTCTGCATGAAAATTACAAAGAATCAAGATAGCGATCAGTAGAAAATGATGCTGACCTTGCTGTTTGTGAGAGCATTGGCGAAATATTCTGCTTCTGTATCTCCAATCGTCTTATATCCAAAATCGACTGTGGTGATTTTCTATGCATAGATGTAGAGAAATATAGTATTTGTACAATATGTAATTAGAAACGAGTACACTTATCGATCGACATACCCTCTGTGCTACTGCATCAATGTCTGTATTCAAAGGCTGATCATTAAAACGGGTAGCACCATCTCTTGATGACATTTCACATCGCATCAAGTCTTCAATAACTAGTATACTAATTGGAGTTGTAGAGAGCCAGATTGAATGACTTGATGGAATATAAGCACAGGTGACAAACCAATGTTTGTTTTGTATCCAAAATGGCTTCTGAAACGGTTCTAATAAGCTATAGATAGGCGGAATTTTATTGTTCTTAATCTTAGTGCAAAAGAAAAATTCAAATTTAACTAATGAAGGTAATCTAATTGTAATAAACTGTTCCCAATACGAGCCATCAAACATTAAAGTGAATTCTTGCTTCCACGAGTTAGTTAATTTCAAATGTAGAAGAGACGGTGTTAATGAAACTATTGATTCGAGTTGACTTGTAGTAAGTGTAAACTCGAGTATTGTTAAAGATTTCAGTTTCGCATTAATTCTATTGTTGAGGTTTGAAAGAATGGTTTCATCCTCATTTAGAATAGATAATTCATGCATTTGAAATACTTGTAAATTCGGTAAATCATGTAGTATGCTTATATAATCGCTCCATGTACATCTACTTATTTCCAAATGTTGTAATTGATATCCAATCGGCCATGTAATACCTGCTGAAGTGTATGTTAAACCGTTTAATCGTAGTTGCAGAAATTGATGCTTCTTGATTATATGTGAAATAAGAGACATTATTGCAGCACTACTTTCATATCCGGCATCTATAGACAGCGACATAACTGAGTTTGATGTCAACTTTTCGAATATGAGTTACAGGTTTGAATGCAATACATGTATCAGATATAATGAATGGAGATTACTAAACTGTTCATAATCGAAAGTGAAATTAATCGAGGTATACCGATATCTACTTGTGTTCACTAAGTGTACAACGTTTTTCGGATCAACAAACCGACGAATCATTTCTCTAACAGAAGCTGAATATGAGAGGTCATCACAAATTTCAAACCGATTGTAAGAATTAACCAAGAAAAATAATCTTTTACTGACTCGACGAAGTAAGGAAATTAATGTGCCAATGTCACAATGATCAAAAATACGATAGATTAATTCATTAGGCAATTGAAGTAGGTTTACTTCTGCCATCGTTTTAGCTTAAGGGGACCCTCCCCCTCAGAAAATCGATTTTTTTGGCAAAATATTGAAGTTGAGTTTTTATTACAGGAAGATGCAACGAAGCTTCCTCTTTCAGAATATATATAGTTTTTTTGAAAATGATCAGATTATCAAAGACTTATCGCATGAAACTTAAAATCCACTACCATGTTCTTGTAGAAAACTTCATGGGTTTTTTAGGGTTCCAGTTTCAGAAAAATTGCGTTTCCACTAGCACTATCGTGGAATAGAACATTTTCATGCTGATCACAATGTCAGATGGTGCTAGTTGCCATCATCTGTGACGTCCTTTCAGACGCCCCAGTGGAATACACCATTGTAACATGACTTATTCTGGATTTTAATGAAAAAATCCATCTCCAAAATTTCTTTAGCATTTTTCTCAAAACACGGTTTCTAGACAAAAAAATTGAAATAACTCCTGCTCGGCTAGGCATATAACCCATGATTTTTTTTTTGTTTTCAAGGTCTTGATTAGAGCTAACTTTTCATCGGACGGATTTTTGATATTGAATCCCAGGACTCAGAATAGTGGGATTTGCTGTCGTAGAATCACACTTTTTTATGCTTATTTTGCAAGCATGCTCACAAAATTGCTCATAAAAAATGAATGGAAGGAAGTTTCAAAATTCCGTCCGATGAAAAGTTGCGTACAGAGGCTAGCTACAATTTGAAACCAGCTCGAGCTCTTTATCCCTTCTCTGGACCGAGTTATTTCGATTCTCCCGAAAGGTAGGAAACTCAGCCGAAATTGCGTTTTAGTCGGACATGTCAAGCTGAAATTTTTATCACAAACGTTTCTCACTAAGATCAATCATTCCTGAAAATTTCAGCCCAAACGGAGGGTCCCAAGTGGGACTTCATTTCTGAGGGGGGGGGGGGGGTCCCTTAAGTCAATATAATCGAGTGCGCTTGATATTATTAGGCAACGTAGATATTATTATCTAAAAAAATGCATGTCGAACAGAATTTATCTTTTGTAACTATTATTTGAGAATAAAGATAATTTGAAATGCATTACCATCATGAGAAGCCATGGTTACTTAGTCAAAATTACATTTTTCATACCTTATATTTCTTACAAAAGCAAAATATGTTTGCAAAATTTTAATCTACACAATATTTTTTAAATACTTATGGACTTTAAAGAAACCAGAAAGATTGATAATAAGTTCATCTATCAAATATCTCAGCTGCATAACGAAACGCTATATCTGGAAACATTAACTAAAAATTGATCAATGACTAAAGTTATTGAAAGCTAGACATACAATATCGTTCGAGATAGATGAGAATTTTGTTGATCTGCTTGATGTTCTCCAACTGCTAGATTCGAATCAGAACCGAAATTTCTCTTGTTCTTCATATTCTTATATACTTATTCGTCTTTTTTTTAAATAAAAATAATCATTTCAATGGTACTCAACCGTTTTTAGGCTTGAGTGAGAATGTATTAACTAACTTTTTATTATCAATAGGAATATCTCTTGAACAGTAGATAGTAATTACAAAGCATTCATTTTAATATCGAATATTCTATTATATGTAGCTGTTTAAAGAAGTTTTCTATGTGACGAAAACAATAGATGCTCTTCATGAACTTTAAGAGAGTCTGTATCAAATTGGGATACTTGTAGATAGAAAATAAAACATGTAACTATGCAAAAAAGCTTTGATTTTCGTAACAACAAATTTATCTCAGCGTGACAGCGTGAGAGTTCTTCGCTGTCTTTTCTGTTTTATGCGAAATTAGGCAGTTAAGCGATAAAATTGACTTTCAAAGCCTGAGCCCGTATGACAACTAGAATTGAAGTTACTATGACACTACATTTAAATCCATTCTAAATACTGCTTTGTAGTCAGTATCTATTAGACAGCAGGCATCATAAGGTACATAAAGTAGGTGATCATCATCAATGGAGTCATATAAATACAATGTATATTTTAAATTGAGAATTTCATTATATTCATTAACTATTATGTAATTACACACTGCTATTTATTTGCTATGTACAATGGACTATTTGAATACTAAATCTTGCTTCTAATTATCTTTTTATTGTGGCAAAGTTTTGATTAGATTTATCTTTGAGTATAGATATGACATGCAAGTTTTATTTCATTTTCGTGTTCCGATCACACTGATAAAACTCTTATGCGACATCTTTACTCAATAATAAATTTGATGCAAAATGTGACAACACGACCAAGATAAAGAGAAAGAAGACTTTTGTTCGAATGTATAAAATAATTTATTTCATGCTTTTGCATTTATTTTATTCATGAAAATACACGGAGTCGCATAAGACTCTAAGTTACACCTATGACAGATAGTGTGAGTAAACGCGAATAATCTTTATAGTTGGAATTAACAAAGATTTCAATATATACTATGAATATCGAGAACTTTAAATTTTAAACAGAACTTTAGAAAATATGAAATACTCGAACACGCATTTCAATATGTTTAAGGATATTACAGAATAAGAGTAAATGTAGTTGTAGCTTATGTTTGTCCACGCCTATAGTCCAATATCTAAACTTTATGAAATACACTTGAACCCAACGTAATTCGAACTGATTTAAAGAAAAGAAATATGAACCAAACCAATCAGAGTTGAAAGAAACATTCACTCTTTATTACCTAAATTTGTATATCGTTATACTATTGTTTGAAAATCTAGATATATATTAATCGTTCCTTCTTACTAGTATCAGGGCAGCACCCTTTCAAACCACTTTCTAGATATGCTATTACTACGATTTCTACTAAATTTTCATATATATCGATTGTCTTTTAAAAAAACAAACAATATAAAAGGCAAAATTTCATGCTCTATTCGAATCTATGGATTTTCCATATTAATTCATAACTCTATTTAAAGTAATTTTAAAGAGTCATTAGAAAAAGAATAAAAAATAGAATTCAACAAACCTGATGCTATGAATGTCTTAGACTAGTCGAAAATCTTCCTATTGAACGAACATAATATAGATGAGTAACATGCAAATCGCGTTGTTATATTTTTAGCTATATTCTACACACCAAAAGAGAGTATTATCATAGTTATGGGAATGTACGGGAGAATTGATAATACAACAAATTCTGCCGAAACTATTAGAAACACTGATCTCTGATTATAAGATCTTGAGTTTCCTTCACTTTTCACATCCAGCTTGATAGACTGACATTTAAAAAAATTTTCCTAATTGGTGATGCAGTCATCGTCATGATGGTGGTTAAAAAGAATTCTTCAATATAAGATCTTTTTTTCTGGAGAATGTGAAAAAAAAAACATTTTCAAGAGCAGCTGTAGCAATAACTCTTTATTTGCTTACTTGTTTGACAGAGCCGGAGTGGAACGAAAATCTGTGTTTTTTCCCTTTCAATTATATTGGACGAAAGATCTCAGATAAACATGTCAACAACACTACTCATGTTTTATTTATTTTCAATTTCAGGTTGCTGATTCGATACCTACGTTGATTTCTTTTTCTACATTTGCTTCCAATGCCTGTTTGCAGCAGAATAGCTTGCTCTTATTCCTCAAAAACAACTTATTTTTTTAAAATTTATTATTCATATTAGAAATTTACTTTTTTAAGAAGTAGTGGCAGATTTTTGTATGGAGCTTGAAAGTGTCTATCGCCCTGTATATTTGTTGACTTCTTTTCATTCATATGCTGAAGAATATTTCTCGCATTACGTAGACATGCTATTTGACAAACCATGAAAAGAAGTTGCTTTTCATTATGTATTTATTTTCTCGTTTAAAAAGTGCATGATAATTGAGAATTTCAAGTTCTATCAGAGAATATAATTATTTTCTTCTTGTAGTAATGTTGTCTAATACTATATGTAAGTCTGTGGATGATTGCTGTTGTTTGCTGTGGACATACGCATTTCGTGTCATTCGTCTCGAAATAATAATATATATAAATGGTACTTAAGTGACTAGAATCTATAGAACCTTCTTGAGTTTCTCTAATAGTTAAATTTTAACAAAAAGTCGATTAAATTCTCTGCTTGCTTTACTAATCATTGTATCAGTGTTTTGATTGTTCCTTATCATATTGAGTCATTGTCTCTGTCATTCAATCTCGTAGCGAGTTTGTTTTTTTTTTGTCGTTCAATAGTTTCTAGCTGACGCAATGTCCATCAATTCATTTGAAAATTCTTCTCGTGTAACAAAAAAATCTATTCAATGACTTTGATACGTAGAAGTATTGTGCAGTTCAGAACTAAATTTACAAATGAAGGCCATGATTAAGACGGACATTTTATGAATACTATAATTTATTCGAATGACTTATTTGAGAAGCATGAGAATTGAAAAAAAATTACATGATTTCGCTCGCCTCATTTTTTTCACTGCGATCGTTATTTTCTTTTCTTTCGTAATAAACCATGAGCCAGTTTTGCAACTTACACCATGAAAAATTTGTTTCTTTCGAAAGAGAGCTTTGAGTAACACAATAATTGTTTGGAATATTATAGATGAGTATTGAGCTAGGTTATAGGTGATTTTTGTAGTAAGCAGAAAGCTATCACTAGTTTTTACATTCGTGCCTATCGACATTGACATCTACACTCACAGCATAGAATGAAAAGTTTTTTTATGCTTTCTTTTATTTACCCGAACGATTTCTCACACTATTGTGCAAAAATATTATGTAGCATTTTTTTTTCTTTAATCAGTCTGGCTTTCTGGGTGTCGGTGTTGGTATTGGTGTGTGTGAATGTGACAGTAGGGTGTGGGTGTGGGTGTGGGTGTGGG
>CAJNOP010001625.1:0-26848 GCA_905250075.1 Rotaria sp. Silwood1 | reverse complement strand
AACGTACTAATTTAACGGTTTTATAACTTAATTTTTATTTTTACTCCGGCTTTCTTTCTTAAAGAATCATTTTCATTTATGAAATAAAACAAATAATATTTATAGTAAATATGAGTAATAAATGATTACAGGGTGTCTCATAAGTTGTGGCAGATTTTTTTAAATCTAATTTTTGATGATAATGAATACAAATTAAACTCAAACTTATACATATGACACGGCTTAGCATGTACTTTTATTTCATATATTTTATTTGGATTAGATCATTGAATATACAAGAAAATAAACAAATTCAATGAACATACCCTCCATTGACAAATATCAAAAGTCTGCTTTTTTTCGCTACTTTGTTAGTTTTTTCTCCAATTACTATTCCTATGGGAGTAAGTTTTTACAAAAGAAATCACACATTCTGATAGCACTTGAAATGCTCTATGATATTATGTATTAATACAGTGTCTTAAATTTAAGTAGCGAAAAAAAATGCAAATTTTTTGGGCTAGTCGATTCGGAGTATATTCATTGTATTCAATTTTATTTCAATCTATAAACGCAAGAAAATAAGTAAATAGACAGGGTGATAGAGAATTTTAAGCTCTATCAGAATCTATAGTTACTTTTTCATACAGATCATTCTATACGGATGAAAAATTTTTAAAACTAGTTTTGATGACGAAGGAAAGATCAAGTCTGGGAATCTGGACATGAGGGTGCCTTCGTTGTCTTCAATTTATTTTGGTAATGAAAAGGTCAAAACTAAAACCTAATTCTACAGAATGATAGAAAACTCCGCGAGCTTTCAGAATATGTAATTAGTTTTAAAATAACTTATTTTTATAGTGACAATATATGAGAAATACAGAGTGAAACTTTTGTCGGGGTATATATATTGTAACACATTGATGGTGTGCTTATTTTGCACATGTACCAATTTCTTTATTTTTTTGTATATCCAATGATTAAATTCAAATAAAATATATGAAATAAAAGTACATGTTAAGTTGTATGATACGTGTAAGCTTGAGTTTGATTTGTATTCATTATCATCAAAAATTAGATTTAAAAAAATCTGCCACAACTTATGAGACACCCTGTATCTTAAGATTCAATGAAAAAGTATCGATCTACGTGTATGTCATATTTGAATTTTATTCTTATGATTGCTGTTACAAATAAAAATCTTATCAATGTATTAACATACTATTTTCTTCTAGATTTTTGAATAAATATTTTCGTACAAAAAATTTTGTATTTTGTCTTTAAAGAAAATCTCATCATCAAGTATCTATAAACATGTATATTTAATATTTCTATTCATAATCCATATATATATCTCATCATCAAAACCATGAAGCAAAAGCTCTCACGAAAAAATATAAAAACAATAGAGAAAATAGACGATCATAACGGCGATCAACCTGATGAATTAATTATAATTACAACACAAACAAATTCTTTATCTATGTCGAATTCTATGAATGATCCAGATTCAAATGCATCAGTATTGAACAATATTAATTCAAATGGAACCAATACGGATATTTCAACTGTAACATCAACACCATTATCACAACAGAATATTGGTGGTCGAAAATTGACTTCTAGAGTCTGGCTATATGCGAAGAAATCAGATGATGGTCAAGAAGCTGCTTGTTTGCTATGTGATTATACATGTTCATGTCGATCACATTCTACATCAACAATTCGACAACACCTTATTATTAAACACAACAAATTAGATTTGATATTAAAATCATCATCAGTTCTTGCAAAATTTAAAATTTCAGAAGGTTTAAAAAATGAACTGCATCAACTATGTTATTATGCAATTATTAAAGATGGTCGTCCATTCAACGACCTGAATAAGATTGGTATTACAGCTTTGATAAATAAACTTTGTCCTGGTAAGATCTTTTTTAAACATAAAATATTTCTTTGATTCTTTTGAGAAGAGTTCTATTTTTTTCGGAGTTGTTCTGTTATTCTAGCCTTTTTTTGTCGAAAAAAACCATGTTATTGAATTACCATGACTTAGGTTTTCACTGAGTAGACGAACAGGTGACTAGACTCCGACGGAAAGTTCAAAATAATTTTCTAGGACCGGTAAAAAAAGTATGTATTATTTCATCATTTTTAATGTTAATACATTATTCAAAGAGGCATCGTATGGAAAAATATTTTCACTTTAAGATTATTAATATAGAAAAACATAATGATACTTCATATACAAAAATATTTTAAATATTAAGGTTTCATCTTTTTTATTCTGATTTTCAAACCGTTCTTTTGTAATTAATAAAATTTTGATCCGAAGTTCATTTTTAGCCCCATGAACGATCTTAAAAAAAGAAATATTGTTCTGTGAGATACATATCTATTAGCATTAAAGATGATAAATAGTCTATTTTTTTGATCAGTTTTAGAAAATTATTTTGAATTTGATGTTCGGATCTATAAATGCTCTTCAGTAAATGATTATTGAAGTATAGTATAACTAGACTCTTTTTTTTTTCAAAATAACTGAATCTAACTTGCCGGGATATTTCTCTCAAAATAAATTCAGCGCTTATTCGAATTTATGGTTTAGCATAAAATAAAAAAGTCAACATTCCAAGAAAACTTTCATGCTCATGAATGATATGTAATGAATGCTTCGAAAATGTTTATCCATAAATATCAATACTTGATCTTTTGTGTAGGGATTCGACATTTATACAATGTCTTTTGTTAAGTTTTCTGACAAACTAGCTAGTTTGCGGCGTACAAAAGGTCACATCTCGAATAAACATATTCAGAAGATAGCACGAGGTTCTATCTTTCCTAAATGACATAACTTTTATTTGACAACTAGTTGTAAAGAAAGAGCGCAATCTTCTACTTAAAAAAATATGCTTTTCTAATATTAACAGGAAAGTCTTTTTTTCAGTCCTTCTCTATTTTTTCATTCTGGTAGAAAAATCCTAAAATCCTCGAATGAGCTTGACTATAGCTTGTATCTTTTGTTAAAAAGACTATCAGGATGCAAGATAGAGGCGTCTCTTTTTACATGAAGCTTTGTCATTATCAAATGAGAATGTTACTTTAATTATGGGCTAACTTTTCCAATAAGTAAAAATATATCAAGTCTTTTTTTTTTCTTAAGGACTAAAATTTGAAAATTGCTTGTTTTATGGTGATATGCTCTTTCAAAGAAAATATGAACTAAATAGAATGAAGAGTGATAAACATTTCGATCTGTCATACAAGCAGTTTTCAGTTCTTGTCGTTGACATTTTTCAAATATACTATGTCAACGATTTGCATTGATGCACGTACCCTACAGGTATACGAGTATGGATTTGTATATATATGTACATAGTTGGTAGCATCTTACCTAATAAAATATTTTTCATGTTGTCTTCAACTAATTATTATCTCACTTTGTTGTATATGCTCAGATATGAAACACTAGTGGTTAAGAAATATACTTGAGTGGCAGAATAACAACTTTGAAGAAAAAGTTTGGAATTTTTTTATTGTCTTTAGATATCATGAGCGAGCAGCACTCTGATATTGCTGTCACTAGATGTTTTCAAATAAAAAGTATCGAAATCAGCCTTGTCATCGATTAAGAAGGCCTGAAACGATTCTAACCTAAGATGCTTCCTGACTGATATACTCATCTTACATGTTTCAAATATTCGATCTTTTCTGTCATAATGTATATTTGTATATTGCATAGGGCTAGAACTTTGCCAGCCTATCTATAACACAGTGTACTCATATTGAAAGTTTCATTCAATTTAAATGCAACTGATTCAGAGTAGATCTATGAAGAATGGGTACCCTAACCAATTTTGCATTCAAAACTTTTGATAATACTATATTTCCTGATATTATTGCACAAATCGCAATATATTGATTCAGCATTAGTCGTTGTTAACTGTTAATAAATATGTATTTCCTTAGACGTCTAAACTAATCGGGCACTCTATGTCGAAAAAACAGATGTCAATACTTTGCTATTATTATTGATTAAAAAATTGTATTATTATCTATTTTATTATGTGATAATTTTTTTTTAGATTATAAACCACCACATAGAAATCAAGTTGTTCGGCATTTAAAAGATTTAAACAAACATCATCATGATCTATTGAAAGAAGAATTAAAAACAGTTTATCGATTGAGCATTACACTCGATTTCTGGTCAAACCGAAAAAATGAATCATTTCTATGTATTACAGGTCATTGGATGAATAATTCTCTTGATTCTATTTCGAAAATCATTGATTTTTCTTGCTTCAATGAACGACATACAGCTATTGAAATTACCAAGGTTTTGAGAGAAAAAATGATTGATTTAGGTGTTTATGACAAAGTTTTTTGTATTACTTGTGATGGTGCTGAAAATTTGGTTTTAGCTTGCGAGTTGTTAAATGAAGATATTTTTAGAATTTGGTGCTATGCTCATAGGCTTCACTTGGTGGTTATTAATGCTTTAGGATTTTGGATGTCTAACAAAAAGAAAAATACTGATGAACCTGGTTATTCATCGGCAAATATTTTGACATTCAATACTACAACATCTAATGTTACTGATCTAGAAATTGAACAAGAAAACATGGATGTTGAATGGGATCTTGAATTAAATGATGGTAAGGTTTTTTCAATGCATATATACGAGTATATATACACATATATTAGTGGTAAGCACATGACTACTTTTTTGTCCTGTCCTGTGCTCATATCTAATATACATTTAATAACAGTGCTTTGCACTGTTACAAATAATAATCGATCTTCTCTTCTCCTATATATCTCTGAAAAGAATGTATTTAATTCATTATCCTATATTTTTTCAGATTCATGGAACATTAATGATGTTGATTTAATTGATGAAACAGATGCGTATGATACTAGTAATGCTACAGCCAATACTGAATTTAGTGAAACGACAGATTTCTATGATGATGAAATTATTAATGAACAAGATATTGTTGAATTGATGAATGATAGCTGGTCAAATGTTATTAAAGATCTTGTCAATTTAACACAACCACAAAAATTAATTCTACAAGTATTAAAAAAATGTCGTGCTATTGCAAAAATTTTGAAGAAATCTTCATTGATATCACGTTTTGTTCGTAAAGAACAAGATTCAACGAAATCAAAAAAAAATATTAGTAATGATTGTCCATCAAGATGGAATTCAACGTTCAATTTAATAGATGCCATTATTGACCTGAAACACGTAATTATCAAATTGTTTACTGATAAGTGGTCATTGAATTTACGAAAAGACCAAGTATCTAAGTTAGCAAAAATCGAATTAACAAGTGAAAATTGGGATTTATTATCAGCATTACATTTTGTTTTAAGACCATTTTTTCTTGCAACTAAAATGATGTCTGGAAAAGAATATGCTACAATTGGCTTATCGTATTATGCTATACATGAAATTAAATGCTTTTGTGCTAAGGAGGATAAATGTTCTGAACAAAGTAAAACTTTTAAAAGATTATTAGCCGACAAATTGACCAAGTACTTTTATTCTAATTCTGAACAAATTCATCATTTGCAAGTAAGTAGTAAACTACAATTTTATGCCTATCCAATAGTATAAAGATTTTAACTAGTACAGCTTTTTAATATCAGCAAGTTATCACTAACGTTTCAACTGTACTTGATTCTCATTAATTCGAACTTTAAAAGTAGAACTAATTCTAATGAGTCTTTCTAAAATTAACTTGTTGTAAATTCTAAATATCAATTGAGTCCATTTAGTAGTGTTGATTGGATATTCTAAGAATAAATTATAGTTATGAATAGAAGCAGTATGTCAGGGGAAACGGAGCTCTGTTATTAAATATTCTAAAACGCTTCAAATTAACTGATTTGATTTTGAACTTTGTTAGCATAGAATCAAGTAGTAAAGTTTGATTCGAATTGGATCAAATCATGAAAAAAGTAAATCTGATGGGGTTGGCTCAAAAAATGACGCATTTCAGACACTATGAAGTAGGAACTGATAGGAATAAGAATATTTCAAAATACGGAGATTTAGATAACTTTTTTCAACAGGAAATTTTAGAATAGAGTACAGAAACTATCGAAACTAGATTGTACCGATCATATTTGAGATTGTTTCTATTCCATTGAACAATTAGAATATGACTCATTGAATTCTTTAAAATATAACATTTGATTTATCTTTTAGTATGATTTAACCAAGACATCTTAGTTAAATTGAGTAATGCATAAAACATAAAACAACATATACTCCTATATCTTTAAAATTATTCACTTATAGGCAAGTAAACACATCTCGCAGCTGCGGTCACAGAGTGAGGCTAAGAATTGACCAGAGATTTTTGTGTTCGAATTAAATTGTTGATAGATAGACGCACTTATTTAAATGAGATTGGGAATTAGTTAATTTTTATAATGCTGAAACCTCGTCTTGGAATTTTTTCTAAAAGGTTGTATCTTTAATCATACTATAGCTTGAATATTTCAGGTTGACTAAACCAAAAGAGCTAAAGTTTATTAAAGAAGCATATATCCATGTATATTGAGAACAAGATGGCTTCCATTTGAATTGTTTGAGTTCTTGCCCTTATGAATTTATTTTATAAAAATCATATTTGGTGAAGTTCATGTGAACGGCCGCAAAGATATAATGCTATGTGTCTGTAAAAAGCTGGCTAAAAGTCTAGCTCTGCAACTATGTAATTAACTTTATTTCGATAAAAGCACCATTTACCATGATCATACTAGACACCAAATTTGCATACGACTCTAGAATCATCCAAGATCTTCTAGCTTCCAGGAGTATCCAGATGTAGGTATGCACTCACAAAGTTGATGCGCTGTATTAATTATCTCTAAAAATGCCAGGTTAATATTGCTCTGAGTTCATTGGTCATATTGACTTTGAAAAGAACTAAAGGTGAATTCCATGAAAAACATATTTTCTTTGTTTTTTCTTATAACGTTTTAATGAGAATCGCAATGTTCGCCAATTTATTTGTAGGTTCGTGATGAAGACAATCTGTTAAGTACCAGTTTTTTTTAGTCATAAACTTCGATATTATTTTTGTAGGAAAAATATTAGACGCTTTTGCTCCTCTCTGCGCATAAGGTTTAATCGATCAATGTTTTGGAAAATTATATATTTCATTTCTATCAGCTCAATACATAGAACAAAGGACTAGTATAGTGCAAAAGGAAGTTATCTTGTATGTAGTATACATAATTAGATGCTTTTAAAAAAAAAGTTAAGCTCTTTTGGCGAAGCCCATTGTAAAATGTTTAGCTATATGGTATAACACTCGATCTCTCAGAAAAAGTATGATAAAAAGAAGAAAGTTCAATGTATTTGAAAATAGTGGGCGCTGATGTATTAACCCCAAGATTTTGTCACATATGCTACACTTAGAAGAAGAAACAAATTAGTTTTTTGAGGCAACACGTTGTTAGAGTCCACACTGTGGATTATACGAGTAAAAACTAAAGAGAATGACTGGTATATTATCTCTGCCAGGTTGAATTCTCAATTATATTTGCAATCCAATATTCCATGTAGAACACTCACTATTTAAAAAAATATGTACTCACGTAACTTTTTATGACTCTTTGTAGAGATTAGCATATTTTGATCCAACATCACATTTGTGTTTAAATGACAAAGAAAAACAACAAATTGAACACTACATAAGAAAACTTATAACAGATGATGTTTATCCATTAGAATCATCATCAAATGATAATTTGACGAGTTCATCAACATTATCAGCACAAATTCAAGTGAAACCATCTATTTTTGACGAATTTATGGCTGCCTGTGGTCAAGAAGAGATTATATTGACAAGTAACATGAAAGAAAAAAGCAAACGGATCAGCATAAATGAAGAATTAAAATACTTCAAACAAGTCGTCCAACAGTTTAATGCAGCAGTACAACCATCAACAAAATCTGCCAAAAACTTTTGGAAAGCACATAAAGATCGCCTACCATTATTAACACACTTGGCCAAAATACATCTATCAGCTTGCGCCACAAGTGTGCCAAGTGAAAGTGCTTTTTCACAATCTGCATTCATTGGTCGCAAAGAAAGAAATCGTATTACTGGCGAACATCTAGCATATTCTGTTTTCTTGAAAGACAAATTATAAATAATTTTAAAAGATGTAGATTGATAGGTATATATACTGCTTCCATGTATATTTTCTTATTATTAGTATGTCTGTGTGCAATTTTTTATAAAAAGAATTATTCATGTATTTAATTGTATATGTAACTGATACATCATTTTCTGTTAGTTTTTTATTTCAGTTATTTCTCAATTTTTAGGACAACAAATTGCTCATTTTTTGTAACTATGAATAGATCAAATGAAGAAATTCTATAATGATTATGTTCAATGGTATCATTACATTTTTTTTTCTCTGTAAATATTATCTACAATGTAAAAGCTCTACTTATTTATTGTAAATTTGTCGGTGGATATATTGTATTTGCTGAACTGAATAAAAATTAAGTATGAAAGTTTTGACTTTCGACAAACTTGGATACTGGTAAAAAAATTCTAGGAATGAACAAAAAAAGCCGCATATTGAACACTTGAAACTAAATTACGAGAATTCACCAGCTAAACCACAAGAGTTAAAATAAATTTTCTATTCTGATAACAATAATTTGGATGCGCAGAAAAAATCACTACCGAGTAATACTTTCAGATTAGTGGCGCCCAGTCGACAAATTCCATTATTTTATTGATTACATCCGAAGCAAACTTTATCATCCTTAAATCATTAAGAAGTCTACAAATTAGTCACAAAACATGAAATAATGACCGATTTTTGCGAGGATGCATGCCGGAGTTTTTGCCTTCGCCAGTACAAAAAAAGCAAGAACCAGATCTTATAATTGTCAGAACAAAGTTCTGCGGAAACAAGCTAGAAACCTATCATAATTACTCTATTCTGTCGTTAATGCAAAACCTTAAGACTCACAGCAACCACCCAGACCAATACAGTCTCCATTAGCAAGACTTTTATGCTCTCATCGACCGTATTATTAGCTTGGTCTTTGTACTAGGGTGCCACAAATATCTTGTATAAGGTAATAGTGTGCAATTAGAAATACAGTTTAAATAAAGATGATAGCGAACAATAATGCCGGTTGGAACAAGGAGAACCTACGATGATAGCCAGTTTCTATAGTTTGTCACGCGTTTTAGGCCCCACAACACACACTGCTGTCGATACACCAACTATCAATGTGGGCTTTTATCTTCAAACTGGCGATATCATTAACCTGATCACTGCATTCATGGGCGAAAGGATGTCTTCTGTACTTCCATACTTTCGAATCGAAAAACTGTTTTCAATCTTCAGAGTTGAAGAGAATATAGCCAGTTAGAACATCAAAGAGTTACTGAGATGACCGTATTCGGATACTATTTACGGGTCCGCATTCTTTTATCAACCACCGATGCTACTACAGCAATCATTACCACAGGTTTTCATGGTTCAACCAACATTTTTCTCAGCCTAACCATCTTAATTAGGTATGAAAGAAACGTTTCGTTTGTTATACCATCGTGTACTCAAGAAAACAGGTTCAACTATTGCCTTTAACATCAATATTGTTCATTTAGAACGATGAAAATCTACGGTGACGACCAGTTTCCGCTCTTACTCGAACAATATAATGCTCAATGAATCCAGCAATACTAATACACCAGTCTCCATTATGGCTTTGTATAATCTTATCCGTTTGATTCTCTGCCTTACTTCGAAGTTCTGATCAGTATTCCCAAAATTAATCAGGACGAGGATTACTTCTTATCAGAAAATTAAGCGCTCGAGCTTCTAAGATGTATCGTGTAGGAGAGACACCGAAATACAAAAAAATGACCGGTGCACCGGTCCCACCGCCCCACCGTACCACCGGTGCACCGTCCACCGGTCTCACCGGTCCACCGGTTCACCGTTCACCGGTTTCACCGGTCCACCGATTCACCGTACCGACCGGTGAACCGGTGGACGGTGAACCGTCACCGGTGCACCCCTAATGACGTTTGATTCAGATATTCACCAGACAAGAGTCAAAAATAGCTCATTCGGTCTCCAAGAATTCTCTGTGGGCCCTCATTATACACATTAAAATTTATTTTTAGTTGAAAGCTCATGCTTAAGATTAGCGATACTCGTGACTTTTTTTTTAATTCTTATTTTTGAATGGATGAAAAATGGCGGCAAGTTCAATGAGGGTGTGGGTGTGGGATGAATTCAAAACACGATCCGCACCCATACCTACACCGACACCCTATGAGAATTTCGAGAAAAATTTTTCTTGTAATCGAAATATGATCAATCAGGAAGATCGAAGTAAGGATGCCGGTCACAAATAGATGCTGGAAATTTATTATTAGCTGTGATATAGTAGTAGAAGGACTACTTTTCTGTTGTAGCATTAGAAGCTTTGTTGGAAGAAAATGACCTCGAATGTCGATCCTATACCACTAAATCATGGATAATTATGGACTTACAGCATATGGTTGCAATCAACATTCTTACTCCTATCTTCCTGATTGATCATAGTTCGATTACAAGAAAAAATGTTTTTTTCGAAATTTCCGTACACCCCCCCCCCCCCCCCCCAGGGATCTAGGAGGGTGGAAAATCTTTTTCTTTTTTCGAACAAATGGTCTATGCTATTCGATCCAGGGGGAGAATTGTAATTCGTGGGAAGTGAAAATTTTCATAAGTGAACGCCCTTGGAAAGCGCTCAAGGTCGTTTTTCTCAATGCTGTTCACCTAGCTTTTGACAGTATATGTCACTTGTTGCATCCATTCTACCCCTTTTTCTTCCTAATCTTTTTGCCATTTTGTAGAGAATTGAAAGTTACACAACATATAACAAATTCAGTCTGTGGTCTGATGTTTTCGATAAATGGCAGCAGATATACCTCCAAAAATCTAACGTCATAGCCTGGTAATCTGTTACCTTTTTTCATTCATATTAGCCCAGTAAATGAATCATATATAATATTTCATATAGCTCATTTTTTTCATCTATCTATATCCTATCATTTGGTATATAATATGAAAAAATTCTCTCATTTTTAGTAGTGTAATACTATTAGACATTAATGAGATGATTTATCATTGTTTTTCTTGATACTAGGTAGGCGGTGTTAAAAGTCGATCCAGACTAACTTCACTATAAAAAGTTCAAATGAGTTAAAAATTTAGGGTTATTAGTTTCAGACATTGCCGTTTCCAATGAACATAAAACATCAAAAATTTAAATTTTCACGAGTACTTCGGTTCCTTGGTGCTGTTATGGACCCTCTCTTAACATCGCCAACTATTGTAATCTTAATGCAACACATCAAATGAGAATGAAAATATTTAGAGAAATACTTCTCATGCTGTAGAAACCATGACAAAGACTTCTTGAGACTTACCAGAAAGTCGTTGTCTTAGTTGTAAGTAGATCAAATGTTTCTTCGTCTCGTGATCGAATTCAATGCGTTCAACACGGAAACAAACACCTGGTGTAACAAGTTCCTCTTCTTCATCAGGATATTCAGATAATCCTTGAAGATCAGCGGTAAAAGCAAACAATACTTCCATAATGAATAAAGCATTTCCGAATTGTTCTGCTTTTTGACGATTGCGGCTACACGATGTAAACGCTTGAAATGATCGATATTCGTCCGAATGCTTGACCATTTCTTTATAAGTAGTGATCTGGTCGTCGGTCAGTTGGGCTCCACGATAAAGCATAATTTTAGTTTTCATTTTTTTATTGTAAGGATCATCCCAAAGCAATAAACAAAAAGGTCCTAATGTACGGATTTTACTTCGCCAGACTTTTTCATCCTCTTTGCTGCCTACTAATCTCATGGCTGCGTTCAAGGTTTTGTACAGAAAACTTTCCAAAGAGTAAAGGTAAGCGCAGCATTTCCATACTTCTACCACCCCCTTATTCTTTTGTTCTCTAAGCATATTAGCCAATTCCTCGGCTTCATATCGTTTTTCAATAAGCTTGCCTTCTGCAATAATACCACGAGCAGCCTTCTCGACAAGCTTTGGGATTATATCTGGCCTTTTAGAAGGCAATTCATCTGGTTTAAGGCCCAAATCTCTTCTGACTTCAATTACAAATGGCGACACCCAACCATATTCACCGCCGAATGAACCTTTCGAAGCAGCAGGAAGATCCATAAAACGTTCTTCTCGTAGATGCTTGTCTTCTCGTTGGCGCACCACTCGTTTTACAGGTCGTTGCTTGTTATTATCAACGTAGGAAATTTGCAGATTATCCTTGAAATCGATGTGATAATTATCCAAAATTGCTCTTGGTTTATTGTTTGCGAATGCTCTTTCAATGATTAAATTTTCTATATCTGAATAATGACTCCATTTGGCTGGTTCATATGTTGACCATGGATCTAGATTTGACTGCCACATCCATTCAATATGTTTTAAAGAGTTGTTTGACGCTTCAGGCGCTGCACAGACCATAATAATAAATTATTTTCTCTATTTTCAATGTTGCAAATACGTTACCTATCACTTGTTTTATTATCTAAAAGTGTAGAAGAAAATGACAGTGAAATCAATGAAGAAACAACAGAGACTTTAAGATTGAAATTTAACAAAGTCTAGAAGTCTCCTGCAGTCTTCTGAAACCTTGAGGAGTCTTTTTAAGCTTCCTAAAAATCAGAAGAATCTTCACATCTTTTGAAGTCTTGAGCTTTTTTGTTTCTTTCTTGAATAAAACATGTTTAACCTAATGTTGTCTTTATGAGTCATTTAACAAACTTGCACTTCATTAGATGTTGAAATGCAAACATGCAATAATCATTGGCTCAAAAAGTTTAGAAAATTGTATAAAATCTGAGTAGTATCTATCAAAATCTGTCTTATGTTTATTCGTTTGTTTTTCTCCAGTTTAAGAATTTTCTTAAATTGGCCTGTCGATCTTCTCAGAAAAAATAAAATGAAACCACTCGATATATTTTTATTAGAACACAAAAGAAACGAGAAAGTTCCAATCAACTGTCTAGGGAATATTTATACCAGTTGCTTTTTTGTTTAGCTAAAGGCTTCTTCGTTTTTGTTTACATCTAATTTTGATAAAATAAATCCATAGAAAAACAAACCTTTGCCTTATCTTCCAATGTTACCAACGAAATATAAACTATTCAATCTAATATTTCGTTCACTTTTCTATTATAATATCAAGTAAAGTGATGAGTATTATCTGACAATTGATTTTTCGAAAATTATTAAAAAACAATAATATTCAATACTTTTCAATTAATCATTCACTTCTTTTTTTCTATTCAACACGTATATGATAAGGTGTATCTTCAAGTAATCGTTGCACTTCTCTGCGGTAATTCAATTAGAAAAAAGTCTGGATGCTGTATTTGATATCATTCAAGACTTCGATATCATCTAACAAATGTCTCCAATCTGATGATAAACAAAAACAATCATGCTAATAGATCTGTGTGCTTCGAGGCTTGAATATATAGAGAACAGTATCTGTGTCGTTTCATTTCTCAGTTTTGTTTAGCTTTTTTGTTCCACATTTGAAAACCTTCTCAAAATGAAGATGGAACTAATTTTCGACAAAAATGTATGATTATTTCTAGAAATATTCTATCTATTGATCGAATAAAGTAAGCATTCAAAGTAAAAGCTTTTCTCTCATGATGAGGCTATCTTTTATTATGAGCAACTCTGTTTTAGTGAATTATACAGCAAATCATGTTTCTTATTATTAGTAATATGTGAGAAGTTCTTCGGTTTAATTCTAGTTGATCAATATTCACGAATATCATTTCATGAAAGAACAATTATATGAATAGAAAGAGAAAGAGGAACTATTGAACAAACAAACAATGAAGATATTTTATCTCAAGCAGTTGTGAAGAAGACATACGAAATCAATTTATTATATGAAAACGTTTTAAACAACGTTCCGATATCATTAAATGGCTAATTGTACTCTGATTATATATGACAGTAATTTACAGTAATAGACACTTCAGCACATTGAAAGTTCCTCTAGGTTAAATAAGTCTTTAGAGAACATAATTATTTGCAAGTGTCTAGAAATATTTCATTAGAACTCCGTCATTCTAAGTTCACAGTGTCTATGATTTTTTTTTGACAGTATTAAATTATAACAAAAACGAATCTTTGTTCAATAACGAATTCCATGAAAAAACAAGACGAAGCAACTTGACTGAAAATGAAACCAGTCTTTGATCTCTAATTGTCACATTTTAATTAATCAAAGAATGAGTTGTTGTTCCAAACAAGTTTTACTAAGCTCTATTAGATCTGACTTCAGAGTGAAGTAGCTCTATTGACTTTTTCTATTGAATTTAACTAGTAGCAGAGGTTATAATCACGGCTATGATCATCAAAAAATGATCCATTATTACAGAAATTGATGTAACTGACATCAAAATTTCAAATTCACCATATTCTCTAATAGAATAAAAGACTGGCTAAATATTTAGCCGCTTAATTATTGGTATCTACCGAACATATCTCATTTTTGTCTAGAAATATCTTTGTTAAAGATTTCTCTTAACTTGAATCTGCAATGTACACACTCCCTACCAATGTAGCTGATACTCGTTATGCAGTATGATCAGATGAGTCTTTTATTCACGACTAATCCGTTCAAGATTACAGAAACGAAAGCCTAGAAAAAACATAGACTCTCAATATACGAGTTTATTGTGTTAAGAAAAAAATTTTAGACAATAATCGAGACTTTCAACGATCTCAATGGTCGTTTCTAAGTGATTTCGACTGAAAATGGTTAAAAGTGCAATATCTACGAGACTGAAATGCTAAACACGATGTAACTGTTATGTGCTAATCACAGGTAGAGATGAGAGCAGACTGGACTTTTTATGAGTTTTTAAAAACTCTCTTAACTTTGGAAAATTTCAAAATAAAAAGAAGAAAACGCTGGTAAAGCACCTATTGACAAGCAGCCAGACAGTAATCTCTTTAAAAACTGATTTGGAACGTTGGAAATTGTCAAAAATCAAATATTTATTTTTGTGCTCTGGTGACAGAGAGTCAATCCGTCGGCTTATCTGTGTGATTCAAACCGGAAAAAAACCAGTGCTAGTTTCTTATTGTAATGATATGACCAAGGTTCGATCTACTTATCTGTAATCTTGCGATGCTAGACATGAATGTAATTTGACATAGGCCAGATATCGATTAAGTAATTTTTTAAATAAAAAAATCTTCATATTTGGTATATTCAGGGTGTGGGTGTAGGTGTTGGTTAGTGCCGTATTCGAATGAGGACTAGAAGGAGCTCAGTCCTCCCTACGGAGACTTGAACTCCTGCCTACCAAGATTTTGGGTGGGGGTGGCTGGATATGAGTGTGCATGTCTTGAAGATAGTATTCATGCCCACACTCACACTCACATCCATTCTCGTCACTCTTTGGAGATATGGTCAGGTTGCTGAGCCTCCCTTCCCCCTACAACTTTTTTCTGGCTATGCCGCTAGTGTGGATGTGGGTGTAGTCCTTCATTTCATTCAGACTACGTCCCACACTCAATCAGCCAGACCCTACTCTTAGTTCACACAATGTGAACTCAGGTTTTGGGTTATCAGAATTACTTTCAAGCTTGTATGAAACCGTTCACACTATTCTACCTCCAACCCAAAAGACGATGACGAATTGGAGGCAAGCTTACTTCGTAGCGTCAGTTAATATCTACTAAATATATTGAATAGTATACAAATTGACGTATGTAGCAGCTTGAATGTGAATATGAAATAAAATGATTGCATAGGCTTTCTCTTACCTTCAAGCGTCCCTTAATATGAAAAAAAAAGAAAGAAAGAAACTTCTAAAATATTTTTTTCTCCCGTTCTCTTTTCCGACAAAGATCAATGGACTGTAACCATAGCGTGCTTACATTACACCAGATTCTTAACACACCTGAGGGTTAAAAATAAATAGTTAAAGTAACGGCTCTCTCATCCTACAGTCATATTTTTCTCGACATAGTGAGAGACCCATACATATATTTTTTTTCTTAGGACTTTTTATTTCTTGTTAAGGTATCTTGCAGTGTTCACCTATTGAGAATAATGATGAAGAATGGTGACTCATTCATACATAGTCAAAGCTATTAGTCTCCCTTGCTCACCTATATGCATCAAACAACAAATAACCGTAGAAAAAGCATATCACTCTATCAATGTATGAAGAATACAAGAGAAAAAAAAAATTTTTCTTCGTCATGTATGATATTTTGTGTATGGATGTGTCTGTGCTCAAAATCGCTCTGTGTTCGACTTTTTCTTTAGTTTTTTTCTGTTTGTTTTGGTGGATGGCTCAGCGACTCAATTTAAATCTTCGAGATATGAATGAACAGGCGACAAACAGTATTGAATAATGATACAGTATGAGATGAATGTGTCGTATCATTTTTCTGTTTGAACAAAACAAGTAACAGAAAAATAACTTCAACGTACAGCAAGTCAATGTCTCCAACATCGGAGGCTCGTATATAGACAATGGTTGCAATAGATTATGTATACAACTTTTTATTTCCCAAATTCAACTAAGTTATCCTTTTTATGTATAATCCTCAAAAAAATGATGGTAGTTTTACTTTTATATAGAGTCGATAAATCTATTAATATTTTCTTCATTTTATTCTAAATTATAATCAAAATTAAGTTAAACTTGATTATTTTACTTTGAAACCAGAAAAAGTAAATATTATATGACAGAATTACTGTAGTTTGATTTTACATTAAAGTATATAAAATTTTAGTTGATTATTGTATTTTGAATTAAATGAATAAAACATAAACAAATAGAGATAGTTATGGAAAATTCAATTCAAATGAATAACATATACCTTAGTAGGTTCCTATTTCTTATTTTAAAATAATTAAAATGTTGAAAGCAAAATAGACTTGATTGGTTTTTTTTAAAGTACAACAAAAATTCATCTGATGTGCTTATTTGGTTTTTATTTCAACTACAATAAAGTTAATTCATCAAAATTATGTATTAAAGAAAGACAGTTTCAATCGTATATGCGTTCAATAGTTTTATGTAACGTGCTCATTATGTCTCAAATTAAAGTGAAAAAAAGAATTATTTTAACCATGAGATATCTCTAGATATTTTACGTGCAAATTGAAAAAAGGTAATTAGTACAAGATAGCTATAATTTAAAATTATTTTTTAAAGTAAACTATTTTATTAATACGTTTGGTTTTCTATCAAACTCTTTCTTTTATCTGATTTTGATGTGATCATCAACAAGAACTGATTTTATTAGGTAGAATTATTTCTCGTAGAGTATTTATTTAATATGAAAGCAATAAATTTTTAATATCCATTGCTTTTTAACAAATTCGGTTACGCACAAAAAAAAAGATAATTACAGAAAAGAAATGAAAAGTATTTTTCGCTATATCAAAGGATCAGAAGGCACCCTATTGAATGACATGAAATCCAGCAATACCAATATCATAATTACTAAAGTGCATGACTGCACACAAAGGTAACAGTCCTCATGGTAAACGTAGCGTTTGACACACACGCTGCATGTTTTGGTGGTGCCTCTACCAAAGTCGTACCTATCGATGCAGGTATTACTGACAACGAGTCTATAGCTTACTGAACACACTGTATAAAATATATCTAGAGCTGTGTTCAACATGACCGCCTGATCATGTACGGCAATTACTCATCTTTATTATAACTCTGTTTATTAGAGAAAATTTAGAACCGTGTGAATTTTTATATCAAAACTAGACGGAAAATAATGTAAAATACTCAATAAATAGTTTAGTTGAGAATGATTTGCAGCCAATAGCATCAAAGATCTCGCATTCGCGCTGATCTTGAGGGTACGGATGTGAATGATTAAAGTGATCAAAGCCATTACATTCATACCAGCCCACATACACACCATTTTTCCATGAATATTACAAGGCTTGAAGGACAAAATGAAAAATATAATCTTTCTGGTTCCGATAATCGACAAAAATATTTTCATTCATTCTCGCATTTTCAATACTAAAAAGACAATGTCCTATCAAGTTTATTTGAGACTAACACAGTTGTGATTTAACCAACGGAATCCATCATCATCGCAATCTCATATGCATGAGTCAGCTACATGTTTGCAATATCTCGTCCATTTTCTGCACATATGTAGAAATTATGATGACTGTACCAACACACAATACAATCATTCCAGAAATACTTATTATCAGGATCAACACGTTTTGAACTTAATTCCTTTTCAATTGTCCGCCGTTGATTGTCTTGTACTTCTCACTTTGTATAAATATATACACACACTGATGTTCGACTTCAAATATGACATTATTGACGCCATACTGCTGAATCTTTTATACACAGAACAATGACTTGAAGAGGAAGAATCCATATATAGTACCTATGAGGTTAGTCAGTACAATTCAAATATAAGCGAATACTCGAACTTCCAGGAAAGATAAAAAAATATTTATACTTTCATTCGCAACAGACAATATGAATGTTTTTTCTTGGCTAAACAGTGGCTCAAAACAGAATTACAACATCTGCATTTTTCGTGAATGCAGATCTTTCCATAGAAAATGCTAATCAATAACTTCAGTTCTTGATTGAGCTTATACATCGGTTTTTTCAGACAAGCCTACTGACAAAGTTCATGATAAATTCATCATGATGTGAGGAAAGATACTAAAAACAATTGAACTTGGTAATTTTCTAGTGTGAATACTTGTTTACAAAATATAATATCGAGCTAGTAATGCTATAAGTGTTTCTCAGTAACGAAATTTTACTTAAGATGCCTTTTCGTCGAAAAATTAGTTTTTCAACAATGAGAATGATCGGAAAACAAAAGTTTAGATATTTTATCGAAAGACAAAAAGGAATCCAAATAGTACATTTTGTAGTGTAGGCCTTGCTTTACCAGCTGAGATAAAAAAAAACAAAATTTATAACCTTTATTTTCGGATTCAAGTGGCGAAAATACGACAGTGTTCAAAAATTGGATGCAGCTGACTCGAGTCAGGGTGTGGGTGTAGATGAGAAGAAGACCGACTACGTACTCACACATCTCACACTCGAACCGTGGATTTGATTTCTGAATTCAGAAATAGCTATTGCGGGAAGACCTATAACATTTTGATTGAGAATTTACACTCATTATTGTCTTTGAAAATACATGCCAGTTCCACAAATAGAATCTTTATTAACTATCTTAAGTTGATATCATTTATATGTAGATACAATTCAAAAAAATTACAGATATTCATTAAGAGAAAAAGAAAATTGCATTGAAATTATTGCATAAGAAGAAAAAAAATTGATTCATATCTTCCCTGTTTTACGCCATGATACACTTTTTGGTAAATCTCTTATATAAATTTGGACACGCATTAGAGCTCGAGATGATTTTCTATCAAAACTAATATTTGCAGCAAATTCTCGACACATAACATTGATTAATATATTTGGTTTAACTTGATTAAATTGAACCCATACATATGGTGCTTGATATACATCTTGACGTTCTTTTTTACCCCTAAATAACATTTTCTTTTATAAAATATCACCTTGCTATGGTTGAATATAACTCATCGAGTTACTGCTAAACATTTTGTTTTTTTCTTTAAGCCCCCCCCCCCCCCCCCCCCCCCTCAAAAATCGATCTCAGCCCAGGAACATCCAAATGTCATGAAACTTTGAGGATATGTCAGGGCTGTAAAAGGACGTCTGTGGTAAAATTTTCAGCCTTCTATCCTAATGTACAAGTGAGATACGAACCAAACAAGGGTCGAAAAATAGCTTATCGCGTCTCCAAAAATTCTCTGTGGGTATTCATTCGATATGCTTGATTGTTTTTTTGTTTGAAAGAGCATGTCCGAATGCAGTGCCTATGAGGCCCTTTTTATTTTACTCTTATCTTTCTCGAGGCAAAAAGGCCTGACAAGTTCAATCACTGAAAAACCTCTCAAAAAAATGGCGCTCATATTATAAAGTTGCTTATCAATATAATAATAACAAAGCTTTGTCAAAAAAAAGGGCTCTCATAGGCACTACAGTTTTTGATGCTCTTTCAAACAAAAAAAAAATATTCGACTTTATACCGGGTTATAGTTGACTTTCGCTGGAGAGGGTGTGGGTGTGGGTGTAGGTTTGGGTGGTGTGGGTGTGGGTGTGGGTAGGTGTGGGGTGTGGGGTGTGGGGTGTGGGGTGTGGGTGTGGGTGTGGGTGTGTGGAGTGTATAGTTGTGGATGAACGTGTTGGTGTTTGTTTTATTTTTACCGACAACCATACCCACACCCTCATCCACACCTACACCCACACACCCACACACCCACACTCACACCCACACTCACACCCACACACAGCTCTATCTTCTACCTGTAATTTGAAAACTTTTAATCAGAATTGAAAACGTAAGAACAAATAAATGATGACTTTCTAATTAATATTTTAAATCTCAAAATTGAATCCATCTCACACTGATTGTTTCATTCGTTTAAAAAAAGCCAATGCTCAGACATTACTAATTATTTGATCTACAAAATTTTAAGAAAAACCTTATTTTATGCAAATATCGGAAAAAAATATAAAAATTGTTGTCAGCTTTGCATGCGAGTAATAAATTCTAATACTTAAATTCAAATAATACAAGCAGATAGAAGCTTTTTGCAAATACATCAAATAAGCTGAAACTGTTCTGATGCTTGTAATACATTTCTAATAAGACAACTTTATTCGAAAAAATGTACTTGACGTTTTCGCCATAATGAAGCTGATCACAGTTTCTCAGGTCATTTTCCACACTCGGATTCTGGAAAAAGTCTGTCATAACTGTCTTTTTGGGTAGAGAATTGAACAGGAAATGTTTTAGTAGAAAATTCAGTCCGATTGAGTTTAAGGGAAGAGAAGAAATATTAAAATAAAAACGATCTAATCTATTCTTGTCCAGTCGATACATGAGTATACTGCCGTAGGTATTTATCAAGTAATTGTTACTCATTCATATAAAAAGGCGCATTTTTTTCTCATCCTGAACGACACATTTCAATCAGACAAAATCGATAACAAAACATCATTCAATGTGTCAAATGCTTGCTTTTTATTTTTTTAAAGTAAACATTTTTCTCCGAGAAAAAACCGAATAGGAAGAGGATGCCTAAGAGCTTACCTTTTTATAATTCAAAAAGGTTTTTTCCAAAAAAGAAAAAAATTTTGAAAGTGGCCTGTGTGCATTTTGGCCATGTGTATAATTGAAGATTTCGCTCGAAACTACTGTGCTGGATAAAGTCTGACGTGATGATAATAAATACCTACATTTTCAATTTTCCTATTGCCTTTTAAGAGCAAAAGTTTGGCGAGTAATCCAATTGTGTTAAGACAAGCACGCATCGCACATGTAAGACAAACTCAATATTTGTGCACCTTTATTGTTGAAACTTTTCAAACTATTTTTTTTCTTATTTTTGGCGTAAAAGTAAACATAGTGTGACAATTGTTTTGCATATATCTCTGTTCAGCAGCATGTAGGGGTGCAACAAATCCTATTTTTTTACATAAAGATTGTAAATTTTCGGTATGAAGACTAACCGAATTCAACCAAATCTTTGTATTGATTATAACCAGTTTTATTTACTCTACTCAATAATGATGTGAAATGACCAAATCTAGCCAACACACTTCCGAGAGTTTGTGCGATTTGATGAAAATATGACAGTTTTTACCAAATCCTTCCAAATCTTAGATATTTCTTGGTTAGATTTGGTCATTTTACACCATTATCGAGTAGAGTAAATAAAACTGGTTACAATCGAGACAAAGATTTCGTTGGATTTGGTGAGTCTTCATACCGAAAATTTACAATCTTTATGTAGAAAAATAAAATTTGATGCACTCCTAGCAGCATGACAAATCGTTGAAATGTTTTTCAAAATATTCGGTATCAAATTCTCTATAAACCTGTACTTCTCTTAATTTAGAATAATAGAAATGCAGTAGTGTTCAGACTTTCAAAAAAAGAAATCTCCAATATTTTTAAAAACTTTTGATTTACATTGCTATGTAGTTACCAAGCTGATGAAAATTTCTGTAATTTTCTTTTTCAGAAATCTGAACATACTTCTTCGATAAAAAATGCAGTTCAAGTAAGTGTCAGAATAGGAATTAGTTTCTTTTAGCTTAGTTCCTTTTACTCTCTTCAAGGTTGTAGTATTTTCCGAGTGATAAGAAAAGAACCAATCGTTTTACTGCTGACAACAACAGCCATAGATATACATCATTTTTGCTACGCTTCAACGAAATCAAATAAATACTCTGTTTATGCAGACATAAAAAGACGAAAGAACAACTGAAACTTTTATCACATTGTCACAATATCAAATATATTGCTTATGCATTCAGTCGATGTTTTCTTATTTTATTCTATCGAACAGAACATTCATAATCATTTTTGAATAATCCATTGAAAAAGACATAATAAAATTCAGCTTTAGAAAAAAACGCTGTTTTACATTGTAGTAAAATTCATACAGCTAAGAGTTTCCTTTCTTTGGTTCATTCAAAACCTTCTTCATTGATAATTACGGATTTACTTTGTTGTTCTCATCGTCTTTTAAATAGCATTTCACAGTTCTATGAACAGTCTTAATATGTAACGAAACGTCACTTGAATCGGTTTTGATCACAGCATAGATATTTGGTATTTTGAATATCTAATTATTTTATATTTTGCGATATAAAACATTGCTTGTGCATAAAAAAAACTAAAAACGGATTCTACATTTCATCCTTTCTTTATTTATATGATATTAGCGTTTTTCTAATACTAATGCTTAGTCACCATCTCCGAATTTCCCAACAGTAATGAAATGAGAAAATAGTTTCCTTTTTCTACTACGTATCTTTATTCGTAGGATTATAAGCCAGCTGGTCGATCGGTAGTGGTGCTGAAAAATATTTAACTTTATTAAATCTTCGGCAGTGGTGATTGAAACTTTCAAAAACTTTTCTTACTAACGGGGGCTGCTCAGTCACCCATCTTACAGCTTTAGTTACGCAAAATATTTTCCAACACTCTGAGAAAAATCAAAAACATTTCATTACTGCAATTTCCTTGTTTTATTTGGTTCTCATGGCACTTCTACCAATGGGATTTAGTCGTGAAATTATCTTCTTTTGTTTGCTGTTTTAAATTATTTATCCTCATAGTCGAGCATCATCGTGCAGGCAATCCGAATGCGTTGGTCCGATTTGATTTTTGTCCCTCGTCATTTATTTGTGCTCGCAATGATCGTTAATTTCATCGGAAAAAATGATTTTAGTTTACTTTGCTGTTCTCCATGCCATCACATCAATACTTCAACTGTTTCTTTTTTAACAGAGAGACGGAGAAAGCTAGTTTAGTTTGTTTACTTTTTAATGTGCTTGTTCAAATAGTTGCGGAAGATTTTACAGAGGCAGAAGAATAACAAATGCTTCTCTTTTCTTTTTCAGTTAGTTATTCTGAGAATTGCTCGTTATTTTTCCGTGAAAAATTTAACAGAAAAACGGAGAAAGATAGTCTAGTTTACTTCTTTTTTAATTTTCTTATTCCTATACTTTCCAGAGATTTTACAGAAGCAACAGGACGACAAAAGCTGCTCTCTTTTTCTTTTTTTCAGTTGATTATTCTAAGTATTGCTTGTCATTTTTCTGAGAAAAAATTAAAAGGTGAGTTGTGTTTAATTTTTATGTTTCATAATTGAGTTATTCTGACAATATACGCCCACTTTATAAAAAGGATAATCGAATAACTTAGTTTCGTGCTCTTTTTTTTCTAATAATTAGGCCCCTGCTTTGCCCACTTGAGCTCAGAAAAATGTGAAGATGAAGTTTAATTTCTTTTTCTTTATTTCGTTATCCTACAAAGTCTTGCGCATTCCATAATAGAAATTTAATTAGAAAATCAGCCTTGCTTTGCTTTTCTTCATTTTATTATTTTGAGAGTTGTCAAATATCATATTGGAATGAACCGAATAAGTTAGTTTTGTTTTGCTCTAGTAATTTTAACGATGATTTCTTGGGTCTTAAGACAGGTCAGAGATGAGCACAAGACAACTTCTTCTGTCCTGTCCTGTCAGCTACCTTTGTGCTGGTGGGCGGCAGGACAAGGCCAAATTTGAAATTGCGTCCTATCCTGTTTTGTCTTACTGACTCTTCTGTCCTGGCGGGCGACAAGACAAGATATCAAATTTTTTCTGCTGTTTTGTCCTGCCGATTTATTTCGCTTTCCCAGATGACTGAAAAGTAAATATGGAAGTTTGTATTTCACTTTGAAAGCCCGAAGTACGTAAAATGGTATTAGTTATTGTATAGCTAATTTTTTCATGTAATATTTAAAGGCAATATATACGGTGTAAATAACCACTTATATTATAGATACAACAAACTATACGATAATTCTAACTTGTTACTTTGATCCTCAAAATCCAAAGGAGTTTATATTTACAACGAAAAGTAGATTATGAACCTCCAGTATGCTCATACTAAAGCAGAAAAGCATTATCTCGTTGTTCTTCGTCAGTTATAGAATCCACCTTGAAAGGAGTAGTTGACCGTATAGAAAAATAGAAAAAAAAGGAATTTTAATCTACAATTAGATTAGAAATAGATAGGATGATTGCAGAATTACACTGAAATTTTCAGTCGTATTGGATGCTTCTCCGTCCAGGTATTTAATAGAAAAAAAGTCCTCACATTTTACAAAAATTCTCAGAAAGGTAATTTTTCTTCGATATATGGTAAATCTATAGGAAAGCATCAATTCTGGCTGCAAAATTTCAGCACATTCAAAGGATCTTCAGACCTGTTTATGAGCAAAATGTCAACGAAAACCCTCGTTACTTTCGATTTTCTCATCAGTCTGAGTATTTCTTCCAAGAAAAATTGCCACTGAGATGCCGTCATGTGTCAATAGATCTCTTAGAGACTCATTGGGTCGTTTGTTAGATGTCATCATGTTATGCTTAGCAACATCTCTCAGACGAACGTGAAACCTCATATTACACTTATGAATAAACAAAATTTTCCAAGGAAACCTTGTACTTAAAATTTATGAGTTTTGAAAGATTTAGTTTCGTTTTTAGTCACTGAAAAACTATTCTTTTGTCTGTATAATCGCTAATATTATCTTTGTTCAAAAGAAAACTGAGATTTGTATATGAAGTCCTATGGAGTTATTTAAATCGTCGAACAGCTGCTTCGAAGGAGAACTTATCTTTTTTTTTATTAATGACGTGTTGATGAAAAGAAAATAAGATTTTGAAAAAATATGAACATATTTGTTTCCAGATGAGCGCAGGACAACTTTTCTGTCCTGCCCTGTCCTGTTAGCCACCTCTGTCCTGGCGGGCTGCAGAGCAGGATGAAAATTAAAAGTTTGTCCTGTGCTCATTTCTGAAACAGACATAGAATAAGCTAGTTTTTTTTTCTCGATTTAGATTGAGCAAGTATTCAACGAGCATTTCATGCGAAGAATAACAGAAAATTAGCTTATGTAGGTTTGCTGTTTGTAATTTTCTCCCCTCACATTTATCAGTAGCGTCAAATCTGAAAGCTGAGTTCACTTATTGAAGGTACTTTCAGATATTCAGCTATTTAATTATTCAATAATTGAAAGTTTACATATCCGATTTTTCAGTAGATTAGCTATTACTACGAAATAAAAACTATGCATGTTCAAGAAACTAATAAATTCTAACATTCACACCCACATTAATTCATATATCGACTATTCATACTCAGATTTTCAATTGTCACACATCGTGCAGAACTGATGATTTTTATTAGCCCTGACCTTCGAAAGTCAGTTTGCTGTTTAAATCAGCAATATTCATTCGACTGTCGGTTCCTATCTATTCGGAGTCTTTTATGAGGCAGAAAAGTAACGATTTAAGCATCAACGTCACTACAACATATAAGGTAGCTATTATACCTATGAATATTCAATTATGATAATGCCCTTGGTGACCGTTCAAACTATGCGTTTGCAAAGAACGAGTACTTATTCATAATCTTTGCCGGAACGGAAATCTGTGAATAAATATTTTCGGAGAATTCCTCCCTTCGGAGAATGTTGAGTAAGCTAAGTGGTACCATATTGATCAGCAGTTAATGCTATCCATCAAATTCGATTTCAGCACAATCTTGGATCTGTTTCTAAACTCCTGAAAATGCAATAAAATAAAGCTCACTATTCTTTATGCGCGTCAAAATGAGATCAACATTCTTCTCAGAACTGCCAGTTAACCAATTAAATTTTCTCACAGAAATGTGCTACTAGTCATTCGTTCCGCAAATGCAACGTGTCGGCCGTGACTATTCGTCTGTAGAACACACATCACAGAACTTTGTTTTCTTCACAAAATGAGTTCACGAGTCAGTTCTTCAAAAAACATCACTTACACACAACAACGCCAATCCATTATTCTGAAAGCTTATATTTCCTCCTCCAGTCTCCCAAGAAGTTATACAATCCATCAAAATCGTGTTCATAGAAAAAGATCCATCTCCACAAGCACATACGGAAGGGCGTGGGTGTGTTGGGGACTGTAGCGTGCCGGTGTGAGTCTGCTGAGTGTCTGGGTGGGTGTGAGGCATGGGTTTGCGTGTGGGTGTCGATGAAGAGAAGAACAAGACCAACACCCACACTCACTCACCCACCCATCCACACCCCACACCCACACCCACACCCAACCACACCCATACCCGCACCCCACACCCCACACCCA